>JASANE010012602.1:0-23070 GCA_030248225.1 Trileptium ribeirensis
GTCTGACCAAGAATAGGATTAAAATTTAGTATTCACGGTCCACCCTTGAGGTTACGATAGCCGGGGTCGTATGGGCATGGTGTTAGGAAGTTGCGCCATGCAGCTGCGTCACCGGTTATTACACATTATGGTCACATAGTCATCATGTTTCCTTTCGAACAAAAATTTTAATCGAAATATATTTACCAAAATATAAGTTATGAATTACAGCGACAAACAGACAAATTGCACGCTTTTTCCTACAAGAACTCTCAGTGGAATAACCGCTCGCTTCGCTCTCACCGTTTCAATAACAACAATTGTTATCGTCCATTATATGATAAAAAGAAATATCTTTTGCTTCAAATTTTTGCAGTGCTGAACACCTTATTTATTGTTCTAGCGCTATGTAAGCTGAAATATTAAGTGTCCAGAGCATGTAATTTGTTCTGAAATCGTTATAGAATTCGATATGATTTAGCTTTGGTAATTTACAGTATTGTTTGTGGCTCATGAGTTAATAAATGACTCCAGTCTCCGGAATTTTGATACGAAATAAGGGGGCGAAAATACTGCTGTGTCCAAATTCAGAGTACTTGATTCTGTTGTCGTATTTGCACAATAATTAACCGCCCCAGGTTAAAATTCAACAGTAAATGCTTTACCTACTAGGCAGTCTGCACTTGAATTGACACAGTTAAAATTTTTAACTTCTTTGCATGAAAATGCGATTCACCTAAACTCAACAGTCTAAGCGGAGCATATATTTTAGATTTATATTTATAAAGTTCGAATGTAGTTGTATCCCGATATGCAGCTTTTAAAAAATTAAACAGAATATAAACTGTACCCATAGCTTCTCATAGGCTCTCACTGGTACGATATGAATTTCTAAAAGCTGAACAAAATTTCGAAAACTCTTTGACTAGAGTGATATTCACGACACTGTTTTTGACGTATCGTTTCTATGCCAGATTTTTTGCGACTAACACCAAATCTAGTAAAGTTGTTTTACAAAATACAATACTTCTTGAGTTGAAGAATATTAAGAGGTCCTCTGAAAGGTTCTATGAAAGATAAGGATCTACTGAAATGTTTCATAAGGTTTTAAAATTTTTATTGCATGATGGGGCTTGGTAAGACATGATCATAGTGGGGCAGGGTGATATTCCCCCTGTGGCCCGGACCCCTGTCGTGGGTTCCTCGATCCACCTGGCAGGAAACTTATTCCCGGCTGAGGCTCCGTACTTACTTCTCTCCCCCTCCCCGGTACCCCCCTTCGCGCCCATTGTGGGCGGAAAATTTTGCCAAAATCAGTCAAAAATCGGGCAAAAATTAGAAAAAATTCGTGGAAATTACAAAAATTGGCAATAGTTAGGGAAAAAATGGTAAAATTAGTTGCAAACAAATTTGAAAATTTGAGTTCCCAAAAATTTCAAAAATTTATACACCCCCTGATGACATCACCCACTGCGGAAAGACTGTTCTCTTCCTGGCGACGACCTCCCCACCCCTGGGACTTCGGACGTCGCTCATGTATTTGCTTGGTGAATACACGATTGATTGATGAGCAGCCATATTTTACTCAATATCATGATTGGTAGCGTTGTAATAGCGGTGTTGATCGGATTTTAAGATTTTAACCCTTTCATGCCCGAATTAATTTGTGTATCGTGCAATGTTTGACAAACTCAAGCCCGCGCCAGGGATCAAACCCGAAACGCACGAATGAAACTTGTGTACGAAAACCACTGAGCTATCTGAGAGCTGTTGCTCGGTTCCGTAAGGAACCTCACAATGCGAGCGAATAACAACGCACGTTCAAACGTACGACATACGACATAGTCAGTAAACACAACGAGTCGCAACGTGCGTTGGGTCCATTTAGGCCCAGTGGGCATGAGAGGGTTAGTTATGCGATAGGTTAATTTTTAATTAAGTGTTTTATGATTTAAGGATAACAAATAATAAAAGTGTGGCTTGAGCTTTTCCTGGATGAAGCGAGCGCGCGCAGAGCGTCGTCGTTGCGTAGATTTTATAGGTTAGTCAGGTGTACCTCATCGTTTATGGAGATTGAACGACAGTTTGTCTAGCATACCCTACGTGTTGAATTTAGCAAGCCTAAATTGAAATGTAGATACAATAACAAATCAATATATTTGGAATTGGGAAAGAAAATAATGATATTTTGCTGTATCACCTATTTCAGTTTTTTTTCTGCCGGGCGTGTTCAGTTTTTATTCGAGTGGGCTGGCGTCGGACCTGTTCTTGAAGATTTCTAACGGAGCGGACGTCCAATATATACATTTGGTGCCTGAGCGTTCTAAAAATACTTCTATTTTAACTCTATAATACATACCCAATCGCGTGCAGATTAATTCACCAAGACGACTATATATAATCCCTTTTCAACTTTATGGTAAATTTCAATGCGGGTGTGATGGTATGATTTGATGTGGCATCTGCAGGATAGTAATGTGCCATTCATAATGACATAGAAAACGGTTAATGTAACTATTAAGGGTGTCAGTGAAATACACGCTATGCCGCTTTTAATATATACTAAACTTAACCGGCATAGCTTCAGATCTTTTATAATGTGTAGACTAAGCATAATCTATCCCTCGTGAGCCAACAAAGAATAGATAGAACTTAATGCTGGCGATTCTTTACTCTTTTACATTTATAGCTAAAAATTTATACCCATAACAGTCTGTGTTACTTACTACATTATTGTTTTACGCGAGTATTCCATTTATTTAATGTTGCGCATTCGATTTACAAAGTAACATCGGAAAATTATAAAGCGTTTTAGCCTTAAATATTCAAAGATAAGTTTCAATTTTTTCAAGCAATTAAATTTCAGTTTTCAAACAATCGGAAGTAAATTTTGAGCGCTATAGTAGAGAAAGATAAATATACACACCATGATACTTTATTTTTGATTTTAGAGCAATTGATTTTTAAATACATTCATTTTTAGATTGTACAGTAATAATGTAACCGCAGTTAAAATATTAATAGAATAGGCTGGATCTTTAGCATTTAAGTTTAATTTTGTGAACAAGTTAATGGAATAATGTTAATTAATCAATCGCGTTTAATTATTAACAGAATAAAATGGCTATTTTATGTTTAACCCTTTACAGCATCAATTCGTGTGCATAATGTTGAATTATACTTTTGCCTCACCGACGGATCCAACTTGGATCGTTAGAGTACAAGCTTTGTGCGCTAGTATGTTGCTCTCACTAGCGGATACGGGGGAACGCGGGGTGATGGCCGAGCCCCACATCAAAGCTAAGTCGGGTCATCAAAAACTTGTAAAAAAATAAAAGAATATGAACAGTATCTGAAAAAATTTGTTGATAAAGGATGGGTTAAAGCACATGAATGTCGAAGGGCGGTTTTGTGGGGAATAGAAGGTCTCGGGAGATTTTTGAACATTAGCGTTTCAATTTTCTTTTTTTTTTCCTTTTCGTGCCAACATTAATTCAATTTTTGCTGCTTTTCACTCCATTTTAGCCAGATTTGCTAATATTTTCCGCTCGCTTACGGTGCGCGCCTTTGGGTGAAGGGATGTAAATGAGCCTGTCCTTTAAAGATCAACCAGCGGATGCTCGGTTAATTAACAATATCACAAAGCGCGCAAACAACAACGCGTGCGCAAACGTACGCCGCATGGCAACTTCGGTACAAGTGTATGCCATCACAATGTAAACGTTGTTAGAAATGTGTGACGCTATGCGGGAAAGGATTAAATTGACCTTTATTAACCAATTTGTCATTATTAGGTTATAAACGTCAACATCGCTTATATCGACAATGTCCAGAAACTCCTCTAGTATGAATCGAGATAGGTGGAAAACCACAGGGTGTGAAGCGCGAAAAGTAAACCGAAAGGATTTGACAAATAGTGAAAGGTCAGTAATAAGTTTGAACAATGTTAAAGGTTTCTGGAAATTCGCTCTTTCCAAATTTGAAACCGATAGTTATATTCTGCTCTTAATAAATGATACTAGTGAAACGGTTTTTAGAGACAATGACAAAGCTGAGCTGTTTAATCACTATTTCGCATCTATTTCTATCACTCATAATTACGTACTATTAATTGATTTAACCAAAATTAATAACCATGTTTCTGGAATTATTGTAACTGAGGCATTAGCACTCAAACATAATCTTCCAAACATTGCTTTGGTCCAGATATGATTCTTCCGTTCTTCTTGCGTAACGTGGCAACTTCTATGCTTAAACCTTTGGCCTTAATTTTAAATCAACCCGTTTTGAATGTAAAACTGCCTCAGCAGTGGAAACCTGCAAGGATTACTCCTATCCACAAAAAAGGTTCTCGTGTATCTGTTATGAACTACCGCCCAATTAGTTTATTATGTAGTTGTAGGAAAATTCTGAAATCAATCATTTGTAAAATTTTAGATAATCATTTAGTAACAAATTATTTTCTATCTAATTGCAGTTTGGCTTCAGACAGAGCCGGACCACTGCTGGTCAGCTCCTAAGTCTATTGAACGAGTGGGAAAATGCATTGTATTCTCATAAATTAGTTGATTGTGTTTATCTATATTTCAGCAAGCTATTTGATACAGTTTCTCATGATAAGCTCTTACAGGTTTTAAGCAGCTGGAACACGAGGGCAGCTTCTGCTTTGGTTTCCGAACTACCTAACAAATTGTGTTAAGTTTGCGGAAATGGAGCAATGGCGAACGTCAAATCTGCGCGTTTCATCAGGGTAACAATGTGGGACCTAAACTTTTTCTTCTATACAGAATTGACTGAATTAACAACTGTTCTTTCGGGTAAAGCTTTGATGGCGATGTTAAATTTAGTATCTATTACGATAAGTCAGTGAATTTTCATGCGATTCAATCTGATTTGTTTTCTATAAACATTTGGGCTAAACGCAGACAACTATATATATGTTGCTGTTGAAAATGTGTACGTTTGTATGTGGTCTTACTATTCCTCACAAATCTTATTTTTTGAGTATGTAATAATTGCACCAGTTACAATAAATAAAGATTTAGATATCTAGTTGTCTGATTCCTTTAAATTGTGTGAATATACAACTGTAATCTGTAAAATTAGATTCCGAATCGTTAATCAATTTTCGCTAATTTATATTTTGGGGCTTTGCATTCGTCCTTAAAGTGTACTATGATTCGTTGTACACGTTTAATGTATATATGTATTCCAAATTTGGTCCTCACTGTATATAAAAGATATCATTTTCACTGAAAGAGTTCAGCGGCTTTTCACGAAAAGCCTGCCGGGGTTAAAAGATAGACCATACAGAACAAGCCTAGAAATCATAAAGATTAAATCACTAGAAGAACTACTCATTGGCCAAGATCTCATCATGGTCTATAAAATCATTCGCAATTTGATTGGATTAGATTTTAGTGGCATCTTCACGTATGCTCCTGCCTTACACACTCAGGGCAATAGCATAAGCTTTTCGTAAGCCATACTCGCCTAGTATTATACAAAAACGTTTTTTGCTGTCTTGTACCAAATTCGGATTAGCTTACCTGCTCATGTTATTAAAGCAAATACTTTAACATCTTGTTTAATTGATTGATTTACAGGATTACTGCACGGGCTGGGAATAATTTGTCGATTTTGTCATCTTCCAGTCCTTTGCAGTGTTTTCCAGTATAAATAAATTTGATTAATTTTATTTCCTAGTTGTTGTGCTATATTCTGCATTTTTCAGGTTTTGATCGTTTCTTTTGCTTTTCGATGCTGGATGAAATAAACAAATATAAATACACAAATTAAGGGGCAAAACTAAACAAAAATAAACATATGAAAGTAAAATGAGCTATATTCGGATGGTAGATAGACTATAAGGCAACAGCTCTAGTAACTAATTCACCATTAGAAATGCACTGAAATGGCTAAATAGTTTATTATATAGAATTTATATTTGATGTTAATAACCAATTAAGTTGTAAAACAAAACAAAATGAACATGTGTAAGTGGAATAAGCTTCGGAAAGACTATTGGGCCACATCCCTAATTTTTAAGCGCGCCCAGAAAACCATTCAAATATAGCTTGAAAAGTTATGTTTACAAGGCCACATTTTTGCGCATATATATGCTCTGTTTGAAAGAAGAAAATGTTTTACGTTGGTACAGTTCTATCATAAATTTCTTTTGTGCCCACGAACAGCTCTATTTGAAGAAAAAATGTTTGTATAATTATATATAAAGCGTCAGCAAGTGACGAAATCCCAACTACCGTTGCACGAGTACAATGCGTCATTAACACAAAATTATGTAGCTAAGGCCATGAAATAACCGGTATTCCCATAAACATAAGTTTGTATGTTTCTATAAAATCTGCGAATCTGTTTAAGTGTATATTCTTGCAAAAATACTTAAATCTAGTTCTTTGCGGGATTTGGAACACTGTGGACATTTGCATTATGGTTACCTTTTGAACGAAGGCTATCTTAAGGAGCCACAATGGTTATTTCCGTGGTAACTATTTTAATGCTTGAAAACAGCACACATATTACTCAACAGAATGCCCGAGTATTGAGTGATAAGCTTGTACTGAACACAATAATGTCAAATTTATACGAATATTGTCAGTCATAGACTAGAAAAAATTAGCAGGAAGCAACTTTCACCCTATTTATTACTTTAGTTTATGTGTAATTTATAGCAGAAATGGATGAAAATATAATCTTAGTTGTTGGGGTTTAGCTATTTTGCTAACTTTCGTTGAGGAATAACAAATACCAGGTCAGTGCTGGACACCATGTCGGTTTCTATTTACGACCTTGAGACAGGTTCAGCATGTCAAAAATATTAAAAAGGGTTACATTTATTATCTTTGACTTACGCTCGAAATTACCGCATTATCGTAAATAGTTAAGTATATATATGTAAGACCAAGAGTGCATTAGGGAAGAGTATGATACTTCCTTGCACTCATATGTTAGCCAGTGTTTGATGACGTGGGCGTTTTCGACCTGACCCCCAATTTCTGGGGTGGGGGGGTTCGGGGGTCGGTCTGGACCCCTCCCAAAAAAACTGGGGGTCGGTTTATAGGTAGCTGCTTTTAAACCGATCCCGCTCAGAAATTGGGGGGTCCGACCACCCCCCCCCAAAAAAAACTGGGGGAGGGGGTCCGAGCTACCCCCCCCCCCAAAACTGGGGGGTCGGGGCATCTCTACCCCCCAAAAATTGGCCGAAAACGCCCGCGTCATCAAACACGGGATAACATGTGGCTGCAGGAAAGTGTCATAGTCTTTACTAATGCACTCTTGGTATGAGCAAATGTAATATAATCTTACAAACATTTAACTCATTCAGTACCTTGGTAAATTACAGGAACAGAGCCCAAAGTTTTATCAGGTATAGTCCTACTGTTTTAGGTTCCAAACCATCCTTCATTCTTGAAATCTTGCTTCACCCTAGAAGAATTCTGTATGTCTAGTATTCAATTGAAGCTTATTCAATGGTACTGAAGTTTACAGTAAAGTCGGTATGATGGAATCTACTATTCAACGTCTATATTTATATATTTAACATTCACGATAGTTTCGATGACGAAAGAATCTATACAATTTATAGGTTACAACAACTAGCTTTACCCTAATCAAGCTACAAATATTTTGTTAATTGTTGCTGGAAGGGATATAACTATTATTAGATTATATATTACTGCTTGCAATAACTCATCATGAATAGCGTAGTTGCGGTGATAATGGCTATATTAGCAGTTACAACGCTAACTTCTAACTATGAATCAACGTGTGCAATGGTTCCATATTATTACAAAGTTGGTGGACCTTCGGCCGAGGTTAGTTCTCAAAATTTTGCTATCCATTCTCGTTCAGTGGTAAAGTTGCACTTATGGTGCATCATTAAGAACCTTATGAAACACAAAACGCAAGAGTCTGAGAATCTAATGTCTAGCCATGTAACATTTTGCCAACATATCATGCCGTAAATAAACTAGCAGAAACTCGTTTATCCGTCGGCATCGCAACCTCCAGCTTGGACAGGCCTAAATTTGCAAAAGGCACAACTATGGAACTATACCTTATCGACAAATTAGTATAACGGATTATCCTTCTTTCCTATGAAGCTGTAAATTTCATATTTACCCGAATTTAGTGCACCAAAGGCAAAAGGATAGTTAGGAATGGTTTTTATTACATATTTAGGTTTCAGCATTTGCAATTTGGTTTTGTGTTTTTTTCCAATAACTAAATAAAGCCAAATGTCTGCAGTATCCCCACATACTCGTTGTCAATTTAGTGCAATAAATTTGAGAAAAATACGCAATTTTTGTATCAAATACACAGTTTTATATAAAAGGAGGAAAACCCCTTTATTGTGTTTGCAGCAGAGATGTAGCGCCATTGTTATCTCTTTTGCTACTTTTTGCTACCTTCAAGCTGAAAATTGGAAACCACATGGTTCAACCGTGTTTCTATTCGTTTCTGAATTCTATCTTGTGGCGATTGATATATTCGCAAATTAACATAGCTAGAAACCAGAAGTTGTCAACTTCTGGTTTTTGCACGCAGGGTTGTTACGAGTTCAACCGAGTACGGCAGCATGAGCTTGAACGATTTAGTGTAATGTACAACTGTTTGAACGCACTGCCGTCTATGCTACGTCCAACTTGTGACATAGTCTGCCTTGATATTAAAGATTTGTACACGTGGCTGTCACTATATAAACTATGTTACAAGTATCACTAAAACCCAATTATTACGGTAGTTCGGAATACACCGATCGTGACGTTTGGTCTAAATGGTATGAAGTGCCTGCGCACAACGTTAGCTCCAACATATTAAGCGACAAATTAAAATACAACAACGTTGTTATGCGTCGACTAATGGCCTCTGTTCCAGCGCATTCTGTATGATTGGGGCTCCACCAACTTATACCTAAGCGAAAAATTAGCCTGTGCTAAATGCAAGCATTCGCATAGACCTCGAGGTAATCCTAAGTCTACTTATAGCTCGCGGACAAGATGTAACATAAGCAATGAAATAAAGATATGTTGGTTGTGCGGAAGGCCGTTACTATAAAAAACGAACATGAGTAAAACCAACATAAAATTAACTGAAAAAATCCCCTGCACACTGATAACTCATCGTGTTGTGTCTTGCATAGTATCGATGGAAGCATCTATTTTATTAATGCCGAAATTCAATATTTGTAATATATTTTTTAATTAGGTACTAAATTTTGTAATTTTTTTGCCAAGTTTTTTAAAAGGACCTTACCAGTTATTGCAGATTTGTTATAGAACGAATGTAAAAATTATTTACTATCTTTACAAAAAAATAGCAGATGTGGTGATTATCCCATTGGTTATTTGTCAGTTGAGATATTAACGTGTTACCTCGCATAGGGTTATATCATTAGTCACCAGGGAGCTTAATTTCAAATATAACCCCGAAGCCAGAAAAGCTTGACAATAATAACTAAGCTTCGCGGACGACAACAACCAGAATCTTGCTAACACGGCTATACTGGTAAAATAGCGTTATTTTTACAACCTAAGGGTTCATTTATTTGTGTCAAAAGCATCTTGTTAGTTTTGTGTCGCAACTACGGTAAGATATGTGCACCCAGATGCATATATGCTGAAGGGATTCAGGGGGCTACCCCCTGAGGCATAGGACCTACCCCAAGGGCCTGATCTACCCCGAGGGCACAAACCTATCCCACTTCCTCTGATTCGACGCACCTCATCTCCCCTGCTTCACAGTCCAAAGTTATTTTACGTTTTCAACAGTAAAATAATCTTGAATAAATTTGACCAAAGAATGGATGAAATTTGAAAAAATCGCCAATCGCCATTAACGGGTAAAGATGGCACCCTTTGTAGTAGAACAGATTCAGTCTAGAATCGATTCAATAATGTAATTAATTCCAACATATATTTTTACAATCTCGCTGTGCACGCCTTACACGCATTACAGTAGTTACAACATGTCCTTTAATGCAATTTGAAGGTGAAGCGACCAAAGTAACTCTGAGGGCGTAAATAAAATGCAGGCCATGCCGTTCTCGATATACCAAACCTAAGCCTAAGGCAAAGTCCGAACCTCCGAGACCGAAATAAATAAAAAGAGATTAATCCTACGAAATATTAAAGAAACTTATAGGCTTCTAAATACATGCTTTTCGTATATGCTAATATAAATGTACACGTACCTAGCGATATGTGTTACATATAAACGAGGCAGGGATTTTGTCTCTGGAGATAAATATGTAGCAATATTCATGACCAAGGGTCATGCCCAAATTTTATCGAACTTTTGTTCCGAAACCGATGAACACGCAGTGTCCTTATGTGACAATATCTAAGATGTTAGTAAGTGATGCTGGAATTTTCCTGTATGCTAAGTATCATTTGTGCACTATCACATTCAAGAAATCGGAATCGGATGCGTAACCCTATCATATAGCAAAGATCTAAAGTCTCATCTAGTTTTCGTTTCGATCGTCTAAGATCTTTCATTTGACAGGCTTGCCATAATAATTCAAAGTCTGCACTTCATATACAAATCGCATAAATCTTGATATAGCAACAATTAGTCATCCATCCACCCATTAATGCAGTGTTCATAGAAAGATATGTGCACTCACTGCACATTGTAGCACGTATGAGCATGATTATTGCTATAAAGCATTTTTGAAACATGCAGCAATAATTCGTATTATTGTTACATAGTTAGTGGAATAGTTGTGCCAATTGCACGATTTTTGTACCAACAATGTTGGTTGTTGCTACAATTATTAATATGTTTTGTAGCAACAGCTGGCATCGCTTCGCCATTTTAAACGTAGCACTAATCGTGAACATTGATACAAGTTTATTGCAATAAAGGAATGTAGCCTACAGATTTTGTAGCAATAAGCATTTATGATTGCCACAAATTCTGTAGGTATAAACATGACAATACATGTTACAATGTGCAGTGAGTGCACACATTTACCTGTGAACGCTGTATTACCAAAAGTTTGAATTCTCAGACAACAATTACATTTCACGTTAATTTTTAATTTAGAGCCTATTTTAGAATGAGAATCCAGATCCGACGATGGTAACCTATTTGCACCGTTTAGCGCCCATATCATGGCATGTTTTCAGGTTGTCATGAAATTTTCATGGTTCGCATTAAGCTGTAATAAGAGGGTCATTTCTCCAAATTATACCTCAGCGCCTTTATACGCATAAAATACAAAATTTTTTAGCATCCTCGTCTTTTGTCTAGGTTTTCCAACGATTTTACCATGTTTTTATCAATTTCTATATATTTCGTAGTGTTTGTGAAATCTGCGTCCTAGTACAGTTGCAGGCTTTTTCTGCTTGGTACTACGCTGTGATGAAATCAACAACCAACATTGGAAATCAGGGCTCATTGCCGTATGTGACATTGGCTTTCAAGAAATTACATATTGCGAAACAAATATAAATGGCAATAAAGCGTTTACAAATTAAGGTTTAAATATAAAATTTACTATGGTTCGCATATACAATGAAAAGTGAAGTTGGTAAATACTTGTCTCAACTAGCACGTAGATTTCTAACTCATGCTTAATAGGGTTAAAGCATGGCGAAAATCTTACACGCCTTCCAACGAAGCTTTGAACATTTACGTAGTTTGCGGTACCAGGTTCAGAAGTGCCGTAACATATTTGCTTTGCCTGAGTAAAATAAACTTGAAAGTCGGCAAAGATAGTTCTTTTTACGTTGTCACAGTTTCCGACAACGTGACTTGTTATAATTTTGTGTGCCTATGAAATATGACATAATTGTTGTGCGCAACCGAGATCTGAGGACAACATATCTAAGTACTAAAAGGTGGGCCAACCCACGATTGCGCAACGAGCGGTATCACTGCGAGCAAGCAACGTTTATAGTCACAGATATATTCGAACCAATCAATTTATCATTTTTATCAGCCTCGAAAACCTTTATATTCGCAAATTTAACAAATTACAGCAATATGTTGATACCCACAAAATCATGCATACATCAATGCAAGTGCCAGGACATATAGTATCATGCCAAAAGGGACATATTGGTCACAAATATCTCGAAAACTTTTATAATCACAAAAATAAATTATACTTCGACAACGTTTATAACTACACATGTAGCAAATGATAATATTTGGTTTAAATTCATGGAATATTGTATCTCAGGGTTGTCATGGGATGCAACATCATTTTCAAAAGACTATATTGCTCACAAATACACTCAAATGAATCGCTTCATCGTTTCCAACATCCTGGAAAATCTTTATAACCACAAATGCAACAAATTATAACATTAGGTTGAAAATCACGGAATCACGCATGGCGCAAGGCGGGCTTCTGGAAGTACCATTCCAAAAGGGGTGCGCCGGTCACAGATACGTCCAAATTAGCCACTTCATTGTTTCAGTGGCCCCGAGGACCTTTATAATGTTCTTAAAATGCTTATTAACGTTTATCTTAAAAAATATTAAAGAAATATTAATGTCCGTGTGGTTAAACATAATATATTGTACGCAACGAAATGTGCTTGGGTGTCAGTGGTTTAAAAGTGTCTGTGAATATTTTGCTTCACTATGCGCGTAAAAGTGTAAAGTACATGAGACTTTTCGATGGCAATATTTTTAGGCTGATTTTCCTATGGTTTTTGCCCAAACTCAAAAGCGCAACAAGAACCAACGTAGATCAGACGACAAAAGTAAATTGAAGAGTCGACAGTTTTCCTATCTTGGTCGAAGATGAAGTACCAGCAACGAATCTCCTAAACGTTTACAGATTATAAAATATGTACATTCGTCGTCTTAAAATAATGGTTCAGACAGCCGTTTATATAAATAATTTAGTTAATCTATTTCAATAAATCTTTGGGTAGATATATTTGTAGACATATAATCTGCGCATTTTAAGCACCTAGCGCTTTATTATCTTGAAGTGCCATGATATTCAGTATTAAAAACAAAAACGACAAAGTACTTTTGGAATCTGTACTTTCGGTGCATGACCGAAATTTGTCAATGTTGAAGATGCGCTATAATTTCGGTGCCAACTGACTTAGCTTGACGTGCCGTTTCAGAAAATATCTATTTCTGTCACTTTTATGACGAATCTTTTGTTCTCGATTGAGATGACTTAGCACCTAAATTTTTCGAAAAAAAATTCCTCGATAAATGCAGAATTTTATACATCATTTGAGCAGTATTGACGAATTGTGTCAAATTGTGGGTAAAGCAGCTGAATCGGATCTCCAGCTGTATGGTTACTTTAATCCTAGGTGTAAAGACGGAGCTCATCCAATCTATGCTATTTTTAAGTATTTTTAAGCAGGAATCTTGCTGTGATCACATCCGGTTTACGTTCGCTCCACTCGATACAATAAGATATTACTGATTAGACGAACAGGACCGATCCTTGTGCGTTGTTGTAATGACACATCCGCTTCTCCACCGCTTTGCACAAGATCGAGCGATTTCAGTGGCTGAGTCGGAGCTCATCCCACATATGAATTCTTAATTATTTTTGGAACAAGAATTTTACTGACATCACAATTATTTGCACATCTTTAATGAATTTAGAATGTTAGTTGAAATATCTTTTTTATTATAAACAATTCAGTTCGACTTCATGAATCGAGCATATGCTGCATAAAGTATATTTTTTTGTGTTAGTCTTCCGGTTTTTTATTGCTATGTTCTGTAGCGTCATAATGAGCGAACCAAATTTGCTAAAATTTTGGGTATTTATTATTTTAGCTGAAATTTTTTTAGCGCTAACAGCATTTCGAAATTATATTTTTTCATATTGACTATACAAATCATATAATCGGTTAAATCTGCTGGAGTTTTACTATCCGCATCTGCAAATTTGGGTGTGATGTGAATCAACCTATTTGGCTCAGTTTTTTTACACCGTTAATGATCCCAGCTCAAATTTATGTGGCTGAAACAGTTGCCAATAGTTTTTTCTTTATCTTTGTCTTTGGAAGCATGAATATGAACTAAATTTTAGACCAATATCAACAGAAGTGTTTTCTGTTAAATTGTGAATCTTGCTAATCGGTGGAACACTTATAGCCGATTATATATTTTCAATGCGTTTATTAGTTTAACTGAAGTAATATCGCAATATTACCATACATGATCACATCCTTATAAGGCGTCGGACCCCCACCCCCCGCCGACGGATGGCCCGTTGTGTGACCTAACGATGACACCCCCGCCCCTGAGACCCCGGCTACCGGGAACTAGTACTTTGAGCATGTATGCAACATCACACAGTCATAACTTCGAGTGAGTATATTCTGTTACTCCGAAAACATATCACTATCATATTACATAAACTCATTTGAGACTTGATTATAAATCAATCATTGTACAGTTCTGCAGCATGTGTCTAGGGCAGTTTTTTCTTTGTCCTGTATCTGTTCATAAGAGGAACAGGACAAGAAATGGTGCAAAACGTTGCATAGCGCATAGTTGGTGCGTTAAAACAATTTTACACCCGCTTCATTTATTTTTGAAGACAAATGGAATCAATTGTGTAAAAAATATTGACAATCCAAGCCTCAAGGACTCAGCGCTTCATCTTAGCAGTCCTTGTTACTCTGACAAATATGTCTCTCGAAAAGATATTACCATATGAAAACTCCAATTAGTAGCATGCTTCATGGAAATGAATCTATAAAATACTGCGTTTTTCCTACATTTTTTTCGCTTAATACTGCTTCGTGTAAGTGACGTTACTGTGCAGTAGCATTCCTTCTTGTCTCGGATGTTGGATTGTTCGCATATAAAGCAAGTGTTGCAAGCGATCCGGGCTTAGCAGGCTGTATTCACGAACTACCTGAAACAAATATTTTGCGATCCGGCAAAGTACAACGAAGATAACAAACTACAAGTAGAAAAGTTTATTGATGACATCGTTTATTGATAAGCGACCAAGGATTACAAACTGATCAGAGTAATACACACGTTACAAATTCAGCATGCGCACAGTCGTAAGTAGATAATGCACGTGTATTTAATAAATGATTTACTAGCTAATTGCAAGCAAAACTATTCGCCAAGATTTTATAAAATATTATTGCTTTAGCGGATCACAGCATAGACAACCGACCGCATAAGAAAACTCATTCGATTAACCTGAAATATGTGATGCATTTGCTTCTTTATTGTGATGAACAATTCTGGCATTTTTAAAAAGAGTATGACCGTATTTACATTGCTTACGATCCGCTCCGATTCGTTCCGGTCGGATCCGATTGCATTTGTGATCTCATTCTGTTTGATCCGATACGATACGACAAGATTCTGCACCTACCGTGTAACGTAATGTATGTGTATTTCATAGGTGTCCAAGGTCCGTCAGCTTAAGGGGATAGATGGTCTTGGATGCTGGATGATTCGCCGCGGGACGTCGTCAGGCGATAAATTTTCTGAAATTTATTGGAACTCAAAAATTTTCTCCCCATTTTTGCAAATTTGCGATAAATTTTTCCTAATTCTTTAACAGGTTAACCACAATTTTTGCCATTTTTCATCCTATTTTTGCCAATTTTCATTAAAATAGTCCCCGCGCGATGTGCGGCAAAGGTGCGATAGTGGGTGCGGAGCCTTCGAAGTCGGGGAGGGGGCGTAAGTGTGGCTTAGGTGTCCAATACTTCGCGGTTCGACTCTCCTATCGACACCGATCGTATATTTATTTTTCTACTCTACATCACCCACTTCCGACTCCATGAAATTGTGCATGTGGTATCGGATCGAATTGGATTATAACGTGAATACTCTATATACAATACGCGTTCAAATGGTATCGGGCGCAATGTGACCACGGCTTAAAAATAAGCTTGTGTAATAAATTAGCGTACGCTTTAGCCTTAGCCTTACAAATACAGAAAGGTGGTTAAACAGCTATTAAACATGACATATATTTATACCAAGTTGCATATAAAATCAATTTTGTGTTAAAAAACTTCAGTCCTGGAATTCGGCGAATGATTTGTGTTAAATAACGCCTAAGATTGCTTAATGACATTAAACAGTAGTTGTTCGTGATATGAACGTCTCATAGAATTATGAAATAGTTATGTACCCAACTAAAGAAAGTGTGATAGTATAGGAAATATAGTAGTATCGCTTTGCCGCTGCCTCATAGTTAAAAATTACATTTAAGAACATCTTAAACCCAAATGGTTCGGTCCAACTTCTTTCGAAAGTACCCACCGAGACAGATAATTGCAGCACTGTCAATGCTGGACACAGAAAGGAAATCTTATCCCCACCGAGCACATAAAGATTGAATAACTTGGGTTTTTCTATTTAGCCCTTCCCCAGCCAGTTTCAACTCTGTAATTTGGGTTCAGTTGACTGCGGTTATTTGGGTACTATTTTGGGACATATGTTTATAGCAATTTTTCTTATTTTTGGGTTTACCGATGGCCTCCACTGGTACCGAAAGTTTTCAAAAGAATTTTCTTGTTAAATGCTCCATAATTTTATAAGCCATTAAACATTAGAGCCGCGTTTGTACCAAAATTATTTCTGAACGTCCACAGTGCGACTCGTAAAGCTTACCGAAACTATAATCTTGTTATTCGTTTTACAAAACACTGATAAGACTCGATAACCTGTAAACAGGACGGAGTGATTCGGTGATAAATACGGTTGAAAAAGATATTTTTGATAAAGCTGCAATGAACTATCGGTAAAATCATCCCTGTACCTTCAAAGTTGACGAATTTCGGGCTGGTGTGAGATTCCGGAAAAGACACTGTAACTATGTGTAGTATAGCGAATGAAATGACTACATCGGTATTTATAAATTACGCCTCGATATATTGTGTGATTTATACAGATTCCTTTACTTACAATGAAGGGCTTACTTGCAAACATGAAAGGCTAATGCAAGCCAACATACCTTGACAACAGGAATTTCACGGGCAATTTTAATCCGTAATACATCTTGAGATTCCAGTTTAAGGCTACCATATTCGATAGGCTCAGTGCTGCGTTCAATGGTGCTAAATCCTAAAAAGTTAAAAGATTTCCATAAACAACAAATCAACTGCGATTTAATTGTTTTGGATTTCATAGATTTACACATTATTTGTTTTATAGTGCTCAACCTTTTAAAAAGAAAAACTTAATACGTTAAGGTGATAGACGAATAAATAATAACTATATCATGGCTTGGCGTGCATGTGTGTATTTATACACGCTTGCAAAAAGAATGATCCGCGTCATCGCACAAATTGTTATGCAGCAGTATTTAGTACATGGGTGAGGTGCGAAGACCCAGTGATATCCCACTGACCATGGATAGCTTGTGTTTCTGATTAGTGGACGGGGGTATCAGCCACTCGTCAAATGGGGAAAATTTTCGAATTTTTGAGGGTAAAAATTTGGCTCTTTTCTATTATGCCCCCGCTCGCGTTTGCCCAAAAATGGTCAGATTCTGGAAATTTTGGTATTTTTGTGATCCTCGAGACGTCCCCTGATCATTTCGACAAAAAATTAAATTTTATAAATTTTAGATTTTTTCGGGTCCCAAGGGTCCTGAAGCCCCAAAAACTTCTTTCCTTAAAAATTAAATTTTTACCACCATTTGACGCGGCTTGACGAGCTGAATCGAATGGTAATATTTTTAACGGGATGCAGCAACCAGTTCCTAAGTTATGACCAAAAACTATCGGAGGGTGAGAGGCTCAGCAACTGAACAGTTTTGGCCATAATTTAGGATGCTTTTACCAGATCCCGTTAAAAATAACACAATTAGACACATAAAGTCAAGCCGCGTCGAATGGTGGGTAAAAATGTAATTTATAAGAAATTTTTTTGGGTCTTAGGACCCTTGGTCTAAAGATATTTTCAAATTTTTTGGTATAAATGATCAGGGGAGGTCTCGCGGATCACAAAAATACCAAAATTTCCAGAATATGACCATTTTTGGGCAAATACGGGCTGAGTTGGGGGATAATGGAAAAGAACCAAAAAATTTTCCTCGATTTTTGCCACTATCCTGAATTTTTGCTCATTTTCCCCGATTTTCCATAATTTGTGCCAAAATTTTTGTTGCTAGTTTCTATGTACCAGTAAAAACTACAATTCATGGACTAGTGGGCTGAAATAGGTATACGTCATTATATCTACTTGAACTAAAACACCATCTCGCTTCTAGATTAGTATAAATGATTAATTAGTGGTAAGTGGGTTAGCACACAGAAATAGGTATATGTCATTATATATATTTGTTTGAATGACATTATTATTAGCTGTACACATAAGGAAAAGTGAGTAATCGTTTATTTCAGAAAACTATGTTTCACGACATAAAACGAACTTATTTTTATACAATTTTTGAATTGATCTAGAACTAATTGGAATGCAAATTTTAGGTTCTGGCCGCGGTTGTTACTTTATGATAATGTAGAATTTTGGCTTCAGACACGTATCAATTTGTTTATTACGCCGTTCAAAGACTAACGAAGGCAGTTTTCCAAACTGTTGATAAAGTTTTTAACATTCAATGATGTGTTCAAGATTTAATGACAAATAATATTGTGGTTATGATGTTCCGGAGTTATCACTGTTCCACTGGCATCTCGTCTATGTGACATTAGATGTCTAAGTAACATTCGTTAAATCGCGTTTTAGATAAAACTACATTAAATAACATCTTTGAAGCCTGGTTACTGAGTGTCAAACCATGGATTCAAGGCTATATGGCTAAATGTTATTATATTTATGACATAGATCAAATACAT
Organism: Trileptium ribeirensis; assembly: GCA_030248225.1. Taxonomy (NCBI): domain Eukaryota; kingdom Metazoa; phylum Nematoda; class Enoplea; order Enoplida; family Thoracostomopsidae; genus Trileptium; species Trileptium ribeirensis. Next base: position 18,780 of record JASANE010012602.1, read on the forward strand.
TGCCTCACCATTTCCACCAACGGACATAAAAACAACATTTCCTTCCCAGTCAATTGATATTATGCCATACGTATCGAGGAAACGGTCTTTATCACTGAACGACCACGTAGACGACCTAAATTATACGCTGGAAAATATTTTACGACCCTCTATTCTGCGCACTGTAACTAACAAACCAAGCCCCGAATTCCTCTCCTAGATGACGTAATAACAATACTAGTCAAAGTCGAAAAGTTCTTGATGGACCAAAAAGGTGCTGACTATAAAAATCCTGTTGCTCTAAGTAATAATTAAACAATACCTACTTGGCACAGCAAAACTTGCTTAGGCAAAAAAGTCAACCTTACATTCCAGAAAGAATAGCAATACTAACTATTCACGGTGTTGTTTCTGAGGCATAACAAAATAAACGCGTTTGTAAATACTTGTCCCTTATTGAAATATTCTTACAACTGTTCGTTCCACTTGACCAGCCGGTAAGATTTTAATTATAATGAATGTGTTGCATGTGTTTGCATGCATGCAAACCTAAGTTGCGCCCGCTACCATACTCTTTTTACAATTACAAAACGCTGCTAGATAAGAATCAGTCCTCACAATACAAAATTCCTAATTAAGAAATTACCGTTCGCGAACGCAGAGCAAGTGATTACAAAAGGTGTAATTTCTGTGCTTTAACACAATGCAGATATTTGCTGTTTAGCCATGATTTCGCTCACAAAAACACAACGAACGTGACAAAGCGCATTCCGCGTTTTTTAATTACACTAACACATTTCTGGCGTCGCGAACCCACAGGTTTATTTCGCGGCGCCAAAGAATCTGCACATAACCTCCGCCGGGACCCCCTCAAAAGGCCGAAGGCCCCTGAGACCCCGGACCTAGCCTCGGTCCATATAAAGAAAAGGTATTGAATAGTTTACTGATAAATCATAATGTATTAATTAATGAAAATTTGGGACGAAACTCCACTCTACTGTACAGCCGAACGTGCCATGTCTGACCAGGCGAGCCTAGTATATCTGGAAAAGCACTTATCGTCTGTTAAAAGCACTTTTATAGAACAATAAGCATGATCAAAACATATATTTTATAGTAACAAAATTTCTTAAATAAACCTCTATTCATTCAAAACCGTGTTCTAATATTTTTTAATTTAATGGTGTCAGTTCGTGCAGTGACCCTTATGCCGCTTGGGACAAAATAATAAAAATAAACAGTAAACGATTTGCGAAACTGAACAAATTGTATTTCATAAAAAGTTGTATCTTCAAAGGAAACTAAACAACAGTTTTTAAAAATTACAAAAAACTTTTTAAAAATGCACCATTATTTACATAAAACATATAATAGTGACACTGTCGTGTCCATATAATATACACAATATCCAAAAAATAATGAAACATAGCTATGTAATAAACTTGGCATTTTATTAAAGCCACTAGATATAACTCATAATCGAAAAATAACCTAGTTTAGACCATCGACGCGTCGCACCTTCAGCTTGGACATAGTCAAAAGAGGAAAAAGGTGGTACAATAACGAAACTGGGTATATCTTTGCTACAAATTACAACCTAAAATGTTTTGTGCTTCTTTCTAAGAAGCTATTAGGGGTGCTTTTAAAATCAGTATTCTCCTCTTTTAAAAATTTGGTAAACTTAGCAGTCATTTAAAATAAAACTAAAACCTGAAACATCACAGTTACCGGAGCATACTACGTACGTGTAGTTTAACAGATACACTTTAGCACTGTACGAATAAACAGCTGGTTCAATAGTAAGATGTTCGCCGTAGGTCATTTTTGGAACTGTTGGCCACGTAACCTTTCCATCCCACTTAGTTGTCCATGTACCGACTAGCCAGTTAGCCTGAAATAAACGAGAACTAATTTCTTTAGAACAAAATTTGAGGCACTTCTTTAGCAATAAGTCAGTATGCTATCGGTAGAGATAAATATGCAATTACTTGAACGGGATATAATACTACCAATGAAAGTTGTTTGTTATATATAAATCAATAAGATTGTAAATTTTATAAATGCAAAAAATTTGTTACTACTCAGAGCGTATTTTAGTATTAGCGTTGCCAGAGGGAGCAGATTTAATTCAAGGTGAACAAAAGTATTATATCAAACACGTAAAAGTGGTGTGATTATGTTGCAAATTTTTTTATACGAAAACATATGAGTGCGGAATTCTAAACGTCGTTTGCTAGATCTAAAATTTGCCTTCCTATTTCTTAATATATTGTATACATTGTTTAGCTTTCTTTTACTTTCATCATTCGTTATTTGACAGGTATGGAACGTAGCATCCTACAAAAATCCATTAAGGTCGACGTAAAATTTTAAGCCAAATCGCTTGATTTGCTATAAATTTTCAAAATACAACACCTAAATTTGAGCTTTATTTTGCCTGAAAATGCCATTGTTTAGACATTGCTCGACAGTTGCTCAAAGATGTGTACTCATTTAGACACAAATGTTTAATGGTATGAGTACTTTTAGCTAAATATACCACAGCGAGTACATTTAGCCACATTCACTAAACCAAACTAAAGTTATAGATGTTGTAAAGCTAAAGAATTTGCTATAGAAACATGTTCGCACCAGTTTTGCAAATTCTAAATATTCAAAAACCAGGCCAAAAGGCTCAAAATTTAACGGATAAAGGGCGATCGGATGCCGGTCAAGCGTGACCAGCGATTCATTGATATATCATTGATAATTGTGAATAAAATGGAATACTATTATTATACTGTAAATATGCAATCACCCACCAGCCAAGGTGCGCAATAATTTCGCCCAAAATAAATAAAAAGCTAACGGTGGAGGTATCCGATCGATCCCAGGTGTTTACTGTTTTGTAATCAATAAAGTAATTGTGTCATTATCTTGTAATCAAATGCGGTAAAATGTTAAGTACATAAATAGGCCGGGGACAAGGAGAGATTTCGCGTTTTCTCACAAATCCGACTTGACAAACTTTGTTACTTAGGCGCCCCAAGGCGATTCCGTTGCGCATCCGGCAATGTTACATCTTGGTAAGTTGCTGTATTGTATGGGAGTATCAGGATCAGATGAGCTGCTCAAAATTACACGATAAAATCCGTTTTGACTTTCAAATGTTTTGGGACCTGGGGACCTAGCCTGACACGCGGGAAACGAAGAGTTGTCTATGCTCATCTATGTATTCCATCGTCTATGAATAGTTACTACATGGTTTAGGGAGCGTTTATGAATAGGCGACAAGATGGTAAAATTCGTCCTACAACGGGGTGTCTTATAATCTTGAAGAATTTGGAATATTTCTGGCTTAGACAACAAGATTGATCTAAAAAAAATACCTAATTACGGACTTATAGGGCTTTAAAACTTCGCAGTCGTGTGATTACTCCCCAACCCGTAACTACTTATGGACCCTGACACAGTTTATATTCTCAAACTTCAGGGCCCTGATGCGCTACGCTTAGAACCAGAACTCCCAATTTTAGTGCTCTATTACCTCAACTGGACCCTATACTAACTATACATTGGAAACCGGGGCCATCCGCCCCAACGGGTTTGCACAGGATTCCCCCTTAACCTAGTCGGGACCCAAAAGTTTTATTGCACGGGGAAACGGCCTCTCGGCCCGGGCACCCTAGGGGACTTACGTTAAATCTACTAAGTCTCATAGCAGCGACCGCCCGGGCATGGATATGATCCGCCCCCGGCCGCCTGCTCCTTCCCGTTCCTGAAATATAAACAAAAACAACAAAATTTTTAATTATCTTCAGCGCCTAAAGCATTGTATAGGTGGCCATCGTCGAAGGTTTCGCGCCGACCAGCGCCAAGGTTTAAGGTGTTTAGATATATCTTGGCACCCTTGGCCGAGTTTGTCTACTTTCTCTGGCAGACTAGCTGTTTTAACGAGCGCAGTTTGTAGGGGCGGTGGTATCATTATTCTATGTCAGCTTATTTTGGCACTGCTATACGGCCGCATATTCTATATATATTTGTAGTGGCGATTTTAAAACGATTCCAAGAACCAAACAAAGGGGACTGACTGTTAATGTGTAGCCGTATTGACCAGCCAACGAGGCACATTGTTGTTTGCCATATTCCGTATTATTATGTTTGTATCGAAGCCTTATGTTTTATTTGGTAAAATAACGATGGTGAAAGTAAAAATAGTTATACAATGTATACATATATTAGATAGGTATGCAAAATTTATCTATAAATGACGTTTAGAATTCCGCACTCATATGTTTTCGTATAAAAAAATTTGCAACATAATTGGCCGCCA
>JASANE010012604.1:0-18234 GCA_030248225.1 Trileptium ribeirensis
CGTATTGCTAAAATTCGTCCAACTGCGGCTTCCTTGAATATGACCAACGATTGCCCTTGACCACATGTACGGAGTAATCCAATATTTAGAACACTGGAAATGCGGAGCTGGAGCAGATGATCATGAAATCGATGGGGTGGTGGTAAAGCATCAACGATGGTCGGGTTAGCTGTGTTTCCCCTAGCTGTATCGATCTAGTGGATCTGAAGGGACAATAAATATTTGCGAATGATAACATATGTCGTTGTTCGACTAGTGCTGGCGTGAAAAGTGAGTGTACTACTAACTGTGTTAGAAGCTTAATACAGTTACCATCAGAATTAAGCGCATGTGCGAAAAATCGAACAAACAATCTTCGTTCGAACGAGATTCGTTAAACGCAAACTAATAATTTTAATATTTTTTTTTCAATTCTGAACTGGCCTGTTCAAAACCCCTCCGAAAACTGAGGGAACTTCGGGTGCACATGTTCGTTCTCGGGGGAAATTTCAAAGTGGGCGAGGAATAATGTGGCGTTCACGTTATAATGTCCCGCTGTTTGGAACTTTTGTCCCACTGTAGTCACGGCCCTACCGTATAGACAGTCAGGCTGACACCCATGCTGTAAATCAATTTACGAGGGTGAGCGACACACCAATAACTACTACATTTTTTCTTTACAGTGTCGTATACAAGCTTAGCTACCAATCTGGCGCAAATTAACTGTAACGGACACCGTCTGAAGCTAATACGGTTGATTAGTCAATTGTGCTGAGTAGTTTTATCTCAATCCTCTATATTTGTATCTAGGCTATATGAACGTTGATGAAATAATACTGCACTCTGTCAGTAAAACTGCACGGATACATGGTGTGCTTGACACTGTCGAGATGTGGCAATACTCCTAGCTAGCTACCCTTGAAAAAAATTATAAAAAACATGGGGTGTCTGAGACACCCTGTTGTGGACAGTGTGCCTGCCACTGTGTGGTCTACATAGGTTCCAAACGTTGGGGACATTATAAGATGAACGCCGCACAAGTTTTGCTTAAAAATACTAAAATATTTCCATATTTTTGTGTAGTTTTACTGCCGTGCATGTATTTTCAAGCTGTAAATCGTCGTTTTAGCATTAGAAACAGTGGTAATTAATGCGTAAAAAACAATTTTCTAACAAAACCATAAGTTTTTCAAGCATAACAAATTTTGGATTTAGTTGAGCATTGGAGGCTTCGGCCGAGTGGAGGGGACATGGGGAAAAATTTCACGAACATAAGGATATTTGGAAAGTAGAGGGTCCCCCAACCCAACTGTCGACAGTCTAGTCTACCACAATCGAAATTTGTTAAATTAATCGCAAACGATTAATATTCGTTTAGGCGAAAACGATGCAAATCGAACGAAACTGTTCTATTTTTTGAGCACCTAATACTGATAGTAACGTTAAGATACATTACATTATAAGATTCAATAATTCCTGTAGTTGCTCTACAAAGCGTTTGTAGTTGCAAGCTTCAAACAGTGGCGGTGTTGATATCATTTCAGTAATGATACCTCGTGAGCGGCAAGTAGTACTGTTAATTACTTTGACATGGTAATACAGTTATTTAAATTGACATGGTAATACAGTTATTTAGCTGTAAAATATTGGTTTTCAGAAAACCATAGTTTTTGAAATTTAAGCATTAATATATTTATTAAAATTTTACAATGTACAGCAGCTAAGAAAAATGACTGTCGCACGCTCAAAACTAGCTCCAAATAAATCTGTTCTAAAACTAGAATTTATTAATAATTTAGATAGTTTCGAAATCTCGAGCGAACCACTCGCTCGTTCGAAATGCGACGGTCACTGTATGATGTCATGATTTCTATATAGTGTTTAGGGGTGTAATAATCAAGGTTTGTAGGATTCTTACTATTAAGTCAAGAACCGATTTCCGGATTAGAGGAAGGGGGGCTAGAAATGTCGACTTCTTGATCAGATGCGAAGCGTGTGGGCGACCCATAGTTTTTATATGGCAACAAATTTTTTGTAGCGTGGTATCGGTGGGAATTTTATTATAACAACATGTAATTGTGACATCAAATCATAAAATGCAACATTTAAGGAACAGTGACTGCATAAAATATTATTTTATTTTTCACTGTTTTCGTCAAATGACGGTGTTTTTGATTGAACTAAAAATTTCAAAAAAATTCCATGGTTCGGATTCTGGTTGGGCCCTTCGTCCCTTCTTCCGCTTCACAATTGTTTCCGGTTATGTTATCCTTGCCTGTGGGACCCTGAACAGTGTGGTAAAAATAATAAATTTTTTTGCAGTATCTAAGTAAATCTTTGGTTTTATGTTCTATCGGGTCTTAGGATTATCCATTCGCTGTAAATTTTGCTGCAGGCTGTGATCCGATCTCGGAGTTAATGTGTGTTCCATTTCCTTATTAAATTTTCCTCTCCTAAGTTTCATTGTAGAGATGCTAATTTCAAGCTGTGTTCACAGTAGAGTGTAATAATATATACAGTACTCGCCTGAATGTCACATTTCGAACGAACATCGAACAGAAATGTAACAAAATGTATTTATTCTCGAACACTTTTCGAACAAATTTCGATCAAATTTAAAAAAAGGTGCGCTAAAATTTCGAAGACGTACATATGGAACAAAATTCGAACACATTTTAAACAAAATTTTGAATATATCGAGCGAAAGTCGAACGAACGGCACTCATTTTTGGCGATTACTGTATAAGTCGCCATATAAAAACGTGCGTTTTGAGTCGACACGCCCGCTTTAAATGAATAGAGCTTTAGATATCTTTAGATACGAGCAAAATATTTGGTCGTTTATCTAAAACGACTGTCTATTTAAAGCGAGCATTTTGGATTAAGATCAATAATGTCCTATGGTGACTTATAAGTGATTGAGGTCTGAACGCTCATCGAGCATAATAATATAATATGACAGATTGAACATTTTTGTTTGGTATTAGGTAGAAGCCATTAGGTAAAGGTATTTAGTATTAGGTAAAATTTGACTTGTTTCAGAAGGCAATACGACATCCGGAAAAGAGCAATAACGATCCAGCGAAATAGTGACAAAAGGGAATTGAAGTTAAACGCTCTGTGGAATCGATCAATAAAACTATGTGTCAATGCCTTATGTAGGTTTTGGATTTTGACTAGTGTATGAAAATACGATTTAATCAAGAAAGTACTCGACAGAAATGACTTTCGAATTTCGGGCCAGTGATTTGCCGCATAATCTCGAGCAGAGCTAGCGATTTAAGTTTAAAAGCGACAAGTTTTACAAATGAAATAATAAAAATCTATTTTAGAACTAATTCTTTTCTAATTGCCGACAGTCGTTTTTGACGAGTAACTACATAATAGTGCGCATATTAATTTGATATAATAATTAAAGCAATAGAATTAGAGTTTATTTTAGAATCATTTATCTCAAACAATTATTTTTATGATTACATTAAAGATCCGATATCGTGCAGAGCGAGTGAATTGAACGTTAAATGTAGTTGAGAATCTTAAATTTGTAGAGAATTAATATTTAAGGTGTGTTGATGCCAAGATGGTCCGGACGAGTCAATGAAAAATTTGGGAATTATTTTATGCGGTAATTAAATACATTTTCCTAAAATGAAAAGACTTCTTTAGAATAAAACGTTCTCAAGGGTGTGGTGCAATAGGGTATTACCACCAGGATTGTCGCGGATCGGTGAAGATTTTTTGCATTTGCGGTCGTTGGTATGGCGTGGTTCAAATTTTCAGCTTCAAAAGGCAGAACGTGCATGTACATATGTGATCAGAAAAACCTGCGCTTTCAAAATGCACACCTTCAAATGATTGCTTTTGATGGGAAAGATTTTCAAGCTTTGTTTTACGATTTTTCGACTCAAGTATGTAGTGATAAAACGATCAAATATAGAAGGGTCATTTCACGAAACCATGTACTTTTGAAACATCACTTTTTGAAGCCAAAATGAAACGTTTTCGAATGTACAGTGTCTAGACCCCTTCCGATGTAAAAAACCCTGAATTTTTCGAATATCGATATCTCTATGCAAAACGAGCTACCTGAAACCTGCTACAGGGGTTGGAAAGGGCCCCCTGGGGGTCAAATTTTAATCCGAAATAGGTCATTATTCTGTAGGTTGACGGAGTGACACGCGAACCATGGTCTGTTTTTATGCAAGTCGGACCAAAATGGTCCTCGTCAAGCCACTTGGAGCACTTGCGACCTAAAATTAATGCTGCTAGGGCATTCTTGGGGTTAAAAATCGACCAATTTAGAACAAGCCTGTCGCAGAAGTTTTTCTAGCGCAACGGAGACAGCACCTACAGATACCATTTTATGCTCACAAACCAACCATGAGCGGGGGACGTCTGAGAAAAAATTTCAGGCAGATCCTTAGGCCTTGTAAAAAATGGCACCCCGATATGTTGAGTCGGGGGGCTACAGCTTCCTACAACATGCAACGCGCCAAACTTTAGCTACTTCTATACATTTTAGATGTAAGCTGATATTTCTAAATATAGACGAAAAATTATGAAAAATATTCTGCTCAGATTTTGAGTTGAAAATCTATTACCATGAACACAGCTATAAATAAAAAGTACTACAGATCTGTGAATATTATATTCGTTGGTGCTTGAATAATCGCATTATTATGCAAATCCCGATTTGCGATGTATCATGTATGTATTGATATTAATGCTTATCAGTTTATTATGAAATCATGTATATGGTGCCATCTTTATGTACAATTTTTTATATTCCATGCAGTGTAATAATATATACATGTATATTAGTGATGGTCGACAATATTCGGATAGTATTCTCGTCGTCGGGATATCCTGACACTGCAATTCTGTGACCAGTCACAAAATTTCAGCAGTAGGGAATCATTAAATTCTTGATTTGAGCATTCCGAGAATACACTGTTCATGGATAATGTTTTTATATAATCTTTTGATAAAAGATTTTGTCGTTGGATCTATATTATGTAATGTGGATGTTCAAGCAGGCAGTTTTAGTGTTTAATATTTTTGTCTTAGGTTTACGGGATGAAGATACATCCAGTGACCGTCTTAGCTAACCCAAAATGACTCCATTCTCAACACTATTTCCGTTTCTTTCTCGTCTTTTCAAAGAAAACAAATTTCTGATACAGTACCATGTGTCGTTCACAGAGATCTGCGTGCATGAACTGCACACCGTAAGCTATTGCAAAGACGATATAATTTCGTTATATTATTGCAGAGTGTAGTGCTTTTTTATTTTTGGTTCTCACAATAGGGTTAAATATTGATGTTGCAATAACGCTTGCTTTTAGCGCATCAAGCAAAGAAAGTATATTGTTGTTGCAACATCAATAGCTTGCTCAATATCATTGTAGCAACAATAGAATTTAACATAAATGCAGCGACACCAGTTTTCTTGTAGCATGTTTGGCTTACGAAAGTTACGTGCGCTCGAGTGTGGATACAATTTGCGGAACAGAACGGGGTGAGGGGTGGTGAGAGGGGGTTGCGTGGCGGCTTCATCAAATCGCAAATCTCCTAACGGCTCGACGCCTGCGGCGTCTCCACGCTGAAATCGGGTTACCTGTCAGCAGGGAGCTCACGCGTTGGGGTTAAAGTGCGGACTTCGAGTAACCCCACCTACCCCTATGAGCGTGTACGACTGTGTCCTACACTGCAATGACATTCGCACCTGCTCCTGATGAGAGTGATAAATAGATGCTACGCTGAAATCTGAGCATGAAGTTAGATATATTGTGCACCGCGAAACGTATAACAGTGAAAGGTTAAATATTAACGATGGCTTGTGACATTTAGCGTTAAACTGTATCTACGTATTTTGATAATGTATGCCCTACTATATAGAACGCGTACGCAAATGTGTAAATAAAGTATATACAATATTTTTTGTAATTCGTAGAAGGGAGAAATGACGTGCATCAAAAATGTAGTTGTCCACAGTTACAGTTATGCAATATACAGTTATCGTTATATGTAATTTCAAATTATAATTATCACTGTAACGAGCAAAGAGTGCAATAATAGTTTTTAAAACAATGATATATATAATTGGGAAACGCATTAAAATGTCTCAAACCAAAACATCGTGCCGCGGCCTGAATTAATATGAATTTAAATAAAAATGTGCTTACAATATGAGACAGTGTTCGCTCGCTAAGATCAAAGTAGTGGCTCTGCTTTAACAAGATCATTCATTGGACCGGTAGATGCGATGTTTTTCCAAGGACGATTTTTAAATCATGAGATGCATATATCTTTGCTGCACTTACCATATGGTCTCTACTAAGTTTTGTCTGAGTGGTTACTGAGATGAATACAATTTTAAAAAGTCGTGGTCTGAATTTTTCCGAAAACTATCCCCCAGGGCCTGAGTACCCCGCTGACTGGTAACCCGGTTTCATCCTGGAGGCGCCGCAGCCGTCGACCCCTAATGAGATTTGCGCAGCGGAAAAGGCTAAGCGGATGCCCTGCTAGACTGGATATACTAAGCCTAAGGTTTGGCCCATATATGAGGCGTTCGGGCCGTATATGAGATATACACTTAAGCCAAGTCGCCGAACTCCTAGCTCTAAGCTGTTTTTTCTAACGATATAACGTATTGCCCCTCAGGGCTATCTGGGCCAACCATATTGAGAAACACGACATTAATTTATAAATGTTGTTGTCGTTACAATAGCTGCCAAATTTTTATTGTTAATGCAACAGAAACAAGAATGATATTGCATTACATATATACGAACTGTTAGTGTTGCTAACATGCTCCGAGAAAACTAATGTCGCTGAATTTTATGTTAGATGCAACAATATAACGAAACTATATCGTCTTTGCAATAGTTTACGGTGTGCAGTTCGTGCACACAGAGCTCTATAAGCGACGCATTATTACAGTCAAATGCATCAGTCGTTTTAATTCTGTTGAGGATTTTTAATCTGTATAACCAACCAATCCGTCGAGATTTTGCACTTTGGGGGCTTACGATGTTTCGAAACTCAGGGATTTTTAATTCTCAGTTGGTTTTTAGACTATATTTCTCAATTTGACTTCTGGCGTTTTACTGCTTGTTGAAACGGCCGAGCGAAGCGAAAGTTGTTTCCACTGAAGGTGCTCTTTGGGAAAACGTTAGACTTTCTTTTTCAGTCGGTGTAGCTCATAACTCGTCTTCGGGTGGTTGGATTTCGACAATATTCTTACATTGATTGATAGAAAACGTAATGACGATATACTCTTTAGTTGAACTCTGAGAGCTCCCAACCCAGATTCCGGGTCTAAAACGCAAAAAAACTGGTTTTAAGGGTCCTAATACATCTGAAGTCTACCAGTGTTTCCTAGCTTATATTTCGCGACACAAGCTTCCCGGACGTTCCGTGGGCCGTTTTAGAGTCGACGAAATAGATTTCCATAAATTAGTTTGTTTTCATTTACTTAGTTATATGTTGCTGCTAGGGTATCAGGAATGGACTAGCCGAATAGCAAGGCTTGGTTACCTAGAATACAGCGCGAATATTTCATACCGTTTCAGTGTTTTTCGATCGTTTTAAGATAGACAAACACGATTTGTTTTATCTCCAGTCGGTTGGTTGGTTATATATTGATTATTTTAGGTCGTCAGTGAGCTTTAAATAGGTGACATTCGGTGCAGTGAACTTATTGTTGTACGTGCCTTCGGATTTTTCATAAAAATACAGCCTGGTTCTAGTTTCGATCACTTGTTTTATCGTAAATTGAGCCGATTATTTCTCGGATTATATATTAACCACGATGTGGTTTATTCAAATGGTGCAACACTGTAATCAAGTTGTATTTCAAATAAAATGTCTTGCATTTCAGTTATTTCATATTTTTTCCTTCTGTACTGAGCGTATAAGTGTATACGTAGACTGGGTTAGCCGATTTCCAGTTGGTGTCTTTTCCGACTGTCCGCTTAGGATTTATATATATAAATAGGTGCCCAAGTGAGTTTTTTATTTCCGAAAGTTTCGCAGATGTTAATACAGTATTCATGTTCTTTAGCTAAATGTCGAGGCTAATTTCCTACACAAATTCAGATTTCTTCGTGTACACTCTGATTTTTCTGTGGAGCCTGCATTAGCGAATATTTCGTGTTTAAAAGGGTGTTATGAAAAATGTTTTGTTGGTTAAAAATTATTTGCTTTTGTAGGCTACCACCGTGATTTCGAGAAAAATCAACCCAATCTGCTTGCTTGCGACTAAATATGCTACCATATGTCAATTTCAGGTTAAATCAAATTTAGGAAACATGTATAATACGTTATATCACAAAAATTGTTGTCATAGATACAACTCATCTCTACATCTAATAATACAAACACCTATTCGTAAGCAAGACCCTGTATTTTCGGGACTGATGATAAAATAATGTCATCTATATTTAGATAAAGTTATATATATAATTTAAAATGCATGATATAATTTATAACCAATGTCATTGTATGTATTTGAACGATTTCTCACTCCCAAAAGAGGTCAACTATAGTTAGTGCTAGTCAAGTTGGGTGCAACTGGGGAATATATGGATTTACAGCAGAATTTTTTGGGTTATTAATGAGTTGTTCATACATTTTCCGTTTGCTGCTTCAAACTGTTATAATTTTTATACAAGAACTACGATAAGGTGTGTGCACTGTTCACTAAGGTTTTCCACATAGATATATAACTTTCGATCGGATTCCGGTTTCAAGGTTACAGTCCCATTCTGAAGCGATTGGTGGTTTTATTACTTAAACATCGTGAAAATAAAATAATATATAACGACCGCACGAGACATACAGATATACTTACATGCAGATCTTTCAGCACGTTTATTTCGAGTTTTTGGACGAAATTATTCATGTAGCAATACAATTACTATACAATTATTTACATGTTACTGTACACATATTTACATTGATTATATTATTTTAATAATTGTTAATAAGTTCAATAAATTTGGTTCCATTGCGATTCATGCGTTCCACCCTGTATCGTCGATTCTAAAAATAATATAGATTATTATTAAACTAGTTAAAAATACTGTTATATATTTAAGAATAAACATATTAAATCATACTTCATTATCAACCCCTACCTACATTTTAACTCACCTTCCCATCTCTCAAGAACTATTTTTATTTCTAATACTATAATAATCATCAGGCTAGGAAAAAATGATAGCAAATACGTGAAATATATAACTGAATAATATAAATTTATGCTCACCCAGCATATTTCTTTGTAGAACTCATAATCCAACTCTGCTTGGCTGGATACTACAAATCCCGTTTCTACTACATTATGTTTCACAATGAGAACCACGAAGTTTTCCAGGGTGTTATAAAAACCATGCACACCCACCGAAATGTGGAACCTCGCAAAGAAAACCCCGCGGTTATAGCTTCCAGCGCGTGAATTCACCATAACCGCATTTTCTATTGTAGCTATCACCACGAAAACAGCATTGAAGAACCAACTTTTGTTAGAAACTGTAGGTTGGGTATGACCCTAGAAGTAATGATTAGACAATCCAATCATCGCCCTAGTATATGACACAAAAACCCAAAATTGCAATGACGTTGCATGGGTCATAAAACAGAATTGGTAAAGCTAACTGATGAGTGAGTAGATTCAAAAAATTTACATTTTTATTCAAAAATATTAATGATATCCATCTGCTTTTTTTACATGAAAACAGTGCTTTATATTTGGAACAGTGTTTTGGAAATGGGAATCTTCACTACTGTATTATATATATTTTACACGAAGGTCAACATGTTATAGAACAAAAACACATGAATTTCATCACATATAACTTGTAAGATTATAAGTGTGCTTATATAAAAGTTCTAAATAATCTTATTAAAAGAAAGGGATCACTGTCCCATTTGGGGGGTATAGGGGTGGCTGCTCCGGCACTGCCGTTCTCGATACACTAAGCCTAAGCCTTAGTATTAGCCATAGCTAAGGTTCTTATATGAGATGTACACTAAGTCTAAGCATAAGTCGGGGGTTGCGGCTTTTCCAAAACCACTCTGTTCTAAAATGTTATCTTTTCTAGCGCTGTAACGTAACGCCCCTTAGGGTTACTTGGGCCAGCAGAAGACCGGTCCACCAGGGGCGTCGCAAGCTCTTTAAAAGACAAAGCGCCAGTAGACGAAAGTCTTTTGTTATAAAGCCACCAGTTAATCTTTTTTTCGAAAGTGGTTGGGGGCGCGCGCCCCACCCACCAATTCTCTTGCTGCGCCACTGCTTCAGAGCTTTAGCGTTCACATGTTAGAAAAGCATGCTTCAAAAACGAAAAAATCTGCTCATATTTTTTAGTTCAATTACGTTCAGATTTTTACATTAGAAAGTCATGAATCAAAGGTTATCATCGAAAGCTGGGCGTTTGAAAATATACCACTGACTAATATTTAAAAAAATACAGTTTCATTATACCAACTCACGTGTAGCATCTTTCCTGCTATTCTTTCTGAAAATCATGTGAATGTATTTATAACTCATATCAATAAAAAAGATTAACTGGTGGCTTTATAACAAAAGACTTTCGTCTACTGGCGCTTTGTCTTTTAAAGAGCTTGCGACGCCCCTGGTGGATCGGCCTTCTGCTGGCCCAAGCATCTTTCCTGCTATTCTTTCAGAAAATCATGTGAATGTTGCACGTGTTTTAGCATTTAGTGTTCGATACATTTTGGTCTTTTTAATAAAACTCATGCATTATTATTTGTACTATTGATGCTTATGTTTGTTCTGGAACCTATATCTATACAATAGCCGCCTTGACGTAAACACTGGAATAACAAATTGACCGCAACGACAGTTCTTGAGCAATGTAAATATAGACAAAGACACCACACGTTCTTTAAAAGTGAAAGGGAGCCGATAACGTAAAGTGGAGAGAACAAGTTAGTTGCTTGCTTTTCCTTTATTACACATCGGTGGTATCATTTGTTTGTGGTCGTGCGTCCGTAAATCACCAGGAATACGCACAGGTCACTTGGGAATTTGAGAGGGGCGGGGAGTTGGGATGCATCCCCAAGAAGATTAAACAGCTAGTGATCAAAAGCGTTTGCTCGTGGTCGTAGGGTCAAAATCCCCGCACTGCTGAATCGCAGTTCCACATCCCCAAACTTCTCATACCACTAATATGTTCTATATTGGCTTGCCCAAAAATAATGTATTATTCATACATGCCGAAATAGAGGTCCCCTGAGGCATTCCGTTCGCGAACACAGTATGTGTTGATCTTTAAGTTTCATTTATTTACATTTACTATTAAATTTTGGTAAATCGTTGCTATTCAAAGCAAATTTTTGTAGTTGGTTTAGTGATGTCGAATATTACTGTTCGAGAACTATTTCGTGGAAGGAGATATCACCGGTTCGCGAAAAGATAATTTACCACCTCTACGAACGAATATTCTGTTTTAACGCGAAGCTAACTAGGTCGGTGGATTTTAAGAACAACGACTATCGCTACGTTTACACACTCGATGTGTTATATAACTATTTCGCTACGAATTAACAAAGGGAATATTTTAGTTTAGACTACAAAATTGAATTTTGCAACACGAAATCGAAATCAGACCGAATATCGTTAGCGAAAAATGGATGGCAACACCGCATTTTGTTTCATAACAACGGATTACCGGTCCCCGCTTTTTGCAAAATAGGATTATGATTGGGCGCATTTTAAGTTTACTGGCGCAAAAGTTGGCAAAGTGAGAAACAAGCACCAAAAATTTTTTGAAAAAAAAAACAGATTTTGAATTTGCAGTGAAAACTGTTATCTAATGCCTATGAGCTTGTGATTTGTATTTGTCGCTGTTCGCGAACAAGTTTAACGTAATAGTGACGTCACAAATTAATCGAACCCTTGGTTTACCTTGCAGTGTTCGCGAACAAAGCCAGCGAATCCAAATCCGGAATAATTGGCATTTCTGCATTGAGTTTATATGTATCTGAGTCAGCATCCTATGATCCACCCCACTCACCACCACATATGTGGAGGGGGGCAAAACCCCATTTTCTATGTACTACTTATATATAAGCACACTTATAATCTTACAAGTTATATGTGATGAAATTCATTCAAACCGGTTTTCATGTGTTTTTGTTTTATAACATGTTGACCTTCGTGTAAAATATATATAATACTCTGGTGAAAATCCCCATTTCCAAAATACTGTTCCAAATATAAAGCACTGTTTCCATGGAAAACTAGCAGATGGATATCATTAATATTTTTGAATAAAAATGTAAATTTTTTGAATCTACTCACTCATCAGTTAGCTTTACCAATTCTGTTTTATGAACCATGCAACGTCATTGCAATTTTGGGTTTTTGTGTCATAGACTAGGGGTGATGATTGGATTGTCTAATCATTACTTCGAGGGTCATACCCAACCTACAGTTTCTAACAAAAGTTGGTTCTTCAATGCTGTTTTCGTGGTGATAGCTACAATGGAAAATGCGGTGATGGTAAGCTCACGCGCTGGAAGCTATACTCGTAGGGTTTTCTTTGCAAGATTTGACATTCCGGTGGGTGTGCGTGGTTTTTATAACACCCTGGAAAACTTCTTGGTTCTCATTGTGAAAAATAATGTAGTGGAAACGGGATTTGTAGTATCCAGCCAAGCAGAGTTGGATTATGAGTTCTACAAAGAAATATGATGGGTGAGTGTAAATTTATATTATTCTGTTATATATTTCATTGATTTACTATCATTTTTTTCTAGCCTGATGATTATTATAGTATTAGAAATAAAAATAGTTCTTGAGAGATGGGAAGGTGAGTTAAAATGTAGGTCGGGGTTGATAATGAAGTATGATTTAATATGTTTATTCTTAAATATATAACAGTATTTTTAACTAGTTTAATAATAATCTATATTATTTTTAGCATCGACGATACAGGGTGGAACGCATGAATCGCAATGGAACCAAATTTATTGAACTTATTAACAATTATTAAAATAATATAATCAATGTAAATAAATGTAATTAATGTAAATATGTGTACAGTAACATGTAAATAATTGTAAATTAATTGTATAGTAATTGTATTGCAACATGAATAATTTCGCCCAAAAACTCGAAATAAACGTGCTGAAAGATCTGCATGTAAGTATATCTGTATGTCTCGCGCGGTCGTTATATATTATTTTATTTTCACGATGTCTAAGTAATAAAACCACCAATCGCTTCAGACTGGGACTACAACCTTGAAACCGGAATCCGATCGAAAGTTATATATCTATGTGGAAAACCTTAGTGAACAGTGCACATATCTTATCGTAGTTCTTGTATAAAAATTATAACAAAGTTTGAAGCAGCAAACGGAAAATGCATGAACAACTCATTAATAACCCAAAAAATTCTGCTGTAAATCCATATATTCCCTAGTTGCACCCAACTTGACTAGCACTAACTATAGTTGACCTCTTTTGGGTATGAAAAATCGTTCAAATACATACAATGACATTGGTTATAAATTATATATTATATCATGCATTTTAAATTATATATATAACTTTATCTAAATATAGATGACATCATTTTATCATCAGTCCCGAAAATACATCTGTTAACAGGGTCATGCTTACGAATAGCTGTTTGTTTTATTAGATGTAGAGATGAGTTGTATCTATGACAACAATTTTTGTGATATAACGTATTATACATGTTTCCTAAATTTGATTTAACCTGAAATTGACATATGGTAGCATATTTTAATTGGCATTTCTGCATTGAGTTTATATGTATCTGAGTCAGCATCCTATGATCCACCCCACTCACCACCACATATGTGGGGGCAAAACCCCCATTTTCTATCTACTACTTATATATAAGCACACTTATAATCTTACAAGTTATATGTGATGAAATTCATTCAAACCGGTTTTCATGTGTTGTTATGTAACATGTTGACCTTCGTGTAAAATATATATGGCCCGTTTCACGATCTATGGGCCACCCGAGTGAAAATGTTGGAAAATGCTTTTTTGGAATTTTTGATCGCTGTGTGCTGTAATTTGTTGAAAAAGGTTTATATTTTGGTTCTGTAAAGTTGGCACAAAATTCCTCCAGTGGATAGTGTGTAGCGGCTCCTGGAGTGCCCTAAATGGTCCAAAAACCCGAAATTTGCTTATTTGGCTATAACTTATTACGGTTTGCAGCTATGGGATTATGGTTAGTTTTTTTGGATTTCCATCGCCGAGACGGTCATTTTGGTACCAAATCTCACCCAGAATGTGCATTTTTTGGAAAAATAGTGGTTAAATAGGGGTCTTTAGGACCCAAAAAACGATGGCAAAGTGCCAAAGTTTTTTTATTTAATGGAATCATCATGTAGCACCACTATTTTACCCTAATATCATAGCGCAGACTTGGCCATTTCGAAAAATATATGGATCCCCGTTGTGACCTGACTCTGTGACCTCCCAGAAGACGCTGAAAATGGGTTGCGGGGGGACAGCCTGGTTGCGGGCGGGACAAAATTTTTTTTGTCTTAAAATGATATCTAGAGGGTAAAACAGTTACAAAACGGTACCGAACGCACTCCAAAACACTTTTCTGGCTAATAAAAATGTTTTTTGGGTTTGCGGGGGGGACATGATGGGTTGCGGGGGGGACACAATTTTTATACCCAAGTCCCCTGGCCCAAACTCGGCCCATAGTAGGGCTGTGTAAAGTAACAATAAATAAAAAACGTATAAACTAACCATAAAAACGGCACCAAATCCTTTGAACAAATCGAACCACGCCAAAATCGATTCACTCGACAAAACGGGAGAGTCGGGGGCTGAAAATAATGAAAATATCGCGCCTTAGTCACTGGATATCAAAGTTTCCGCATGCACACTGCATACACATTAAATACTTCCTATAAAATTATAAAAACATAAAAAAGATACCTGTGATAGTGGCTTTTTAGCCACTTTCGCGCTGAAAATTAGTAAAAATGCACAAAATTTTTAAATTTACCTATTTACAGGGGCCGTTTTTGCCTGACGGCACCACGCGCTGTTGATAGGTCTTCACTGACGGGCGTGAAGGTAGCCCGCCAGGAGCCGATCCGCCAACTCAACGGTCTCCCGGTTAACAAAACGGTATCGCCCCGACTCATGGAGATCTGGTTTCGATATTTTCATCAAAACGTTTTCTTTCGGAACGTAACAAGACTCTTTTTGAATTTGTCGAGGTCTTTGGACAGGTTCGGTGGATTCCCATCCAACCACGGAGCAAAAGTGATGTGTGGCTCCCCCGACTCGCTGTCGAGCCAATTTACTGTTCCGACGAACCATCTCCTGTCATAAACGGCCACGACGCAGTCGCCTGCTTCGACTGCAACAATTTCGATGCTGCTGGTGCTGTCAGCAGCGGATTCATTGTCACTGGACACCTCACTGCCATCATCTTCATCATCGTCATCATCATCGCTGTCGTAGCGATGCTGTTGTTGTTTTGCAACAGCTGCAGTGGACACCGTTTTTTGCTTGGAGCGGGCACAGTATTCGCCCACAACACAAGACTCGCAACCGCAACTGATTTGTCGAACAAAAAACTACCACCATCGTCGACAGCAGCAACAAAGTGAGTGAGCAACGTGCCCGGCACGGGCTTAGCGTTTTTGAAACGGTCGGCCAATCGATGGCGTTCATCGTTGATTGTTTCGTCTGATTGACTCACCGTGGAAAGAACGTACCGCCAACGACTTTCACGTTGTGCGAACGTGCAGAAACGACACTGACATCGTCACGGTGCAAAAATTCGACTACTGCATCGATCGTTGCCTGCGGCAACTGGCGACGGTCACGCTTCTCCGGGGTATGATCTTTGGGCAACTCGGCGCATCGCTGCAGCATTTTGCGCTCCACGCCAGTTTCTTCACTGGCAAAACGTTCCACATCTGATTTGCTCAACGACGGACCCGCGATCACTCTAGCAACTTTCCGAGAGCGGCCTGCTTCAACTGTTTCGCGCATATTTTCGCGCATGGCATGATAGGCTATGAGCAGCTTTGAGACATGATCTGTTCCCTTAGCAAGGGCTGACCCAACGAACGAACTAGCGGCGGCATCATCGCACTCATAGTCATCATCATCGTCGGCAGCGACGCTGGGTTCGCCATCGCCGGCTATCAACTCCTCGTAGGTGATCTCAGTAGTGACGTTCGCACGTCTTTCACGTTCACGGCGGAGCTGCCTTTCCAACGAAGCATTGCGCTTCTTCAACTCTGCAATCTCATCGCGCAACTGCTGGCTCGAAGACGACCTATCCCGCCGGGCCGTCCGGGCCCGAGATGTATCACGCCACCGAGGGGTTTTCGAACCCCGAGACGAAAACGAAAAAGAGCTAAGTGGGCTAGGGGTCTGGGCCTCAACATCGGCTCCTAGCAGCGCTACTAGCTGTTGCCTGCTGCCTGAAATAAATACGCTAAATGCAAACTCGAGAACCGTTTAGACGGTGAAGAAACTGGCGTGGAGCGCAAAATGCTGCAGCGATGCGCCATTCTACAAAGATCATACCCCGGAGAAGCGTGACCGTCGCCAGTTGCCGCAGGCGACGATCGATGCAGTAGTCGAATTTTTGCACCGTGACGATGTCAGTGTCGTTTCTGCACGTTCGCACAACGTGAAAGTAGTTGGCGGTACGTTCTTTCCACGGTGAGTCAATCAGACGAAACGATCGACGATGAACGCCATCGATTGGCCGACCGTTTCAAAAACGCTAAGCCCGTGCCGGGCACGTTGCTCACTCACTTTGTTGCTGCTGTCGACGATGGTGGTAGTTTTTTGTTCGACAAATCAGTTGCGGTTGCGAGTCTTGTGTTGTGGGCGAATACTGTGCCCGCTCCAAGGCGGAAAACGGTGTCATGCAGCTGTTGCAAAACAACAACAGCATCGCTACGACAGCGATGATGATGACGATGATGAAGATGATGGCAGTGAGGTGTCCAGTGACAATGAATCCGCTGCTGACAGCACCAGCAGCATCGAAATTGTCAAAGTCGAAGCAGGCGACTGCGTCGTGGCCGTTTATGACAGGAGATGGTTGGTCGGAACAGTAAATTGGCTGGACAGCGAGTCGGGGGAGCCACACATCACTTTTGCTCCGTAGTTCCCCCAGAATCGCCACCGAACCTGTGCCAAAGACCTCGACAAATTCAAACACAAGAGTCTTGTTACGTTCCGAAAGAAAACGTTTTGATGAAAATCTGGGAACCAGATCTCCAGTGAGTCGGGGCGATACCGTTTTGTTAACCGGGGAACCGTTGAGTTGGCGGATCGGCTCCTGGCGGGTCCCCCTCACGCCCGTCAGTGAAGACCTATCAACAGCGCGTGGTGCCGTCAGGCAAAAACGGCCCCTGTAAAATAGGTAAATTTAAAAATTTTGTGCATTTTTACTAATTTTCAGCGCGAAAGTGGCTAAAAAGCCACTATCACAGGTATCTTTTTTATGTTTTTATAATTTTATAGGAAGTATTTAATGTGTATGCAGTGTGCATGCGGAAACTTTTTAATATCCAGTGACTAAGGCGCGATATTTTCATTATTTTCAGCCCCCGACTCTCCCGTTTTGTCGAGTGAATAAAAATTTTGGCCTGGTTCGATTTGTTCAAAGGATTTGGTGCCGTTTTTATGGTTCGTTTATACGTTTTTTATTTATTGTTACTTTACACCAGCCCTACTATCCCCGGGGGGCGAGTTTGAGGCCAGGGGACTTGGGTATAGAAATTGTGTCCCCCGCAACCCCTAGTGTCCCCCGCAAACCCAAAAAACATTTTTATTAGCCAGAAAAGTGTTTTTGGAATACATTCAAGGTACCGTTTTGTAACTGTTTTACCCTCTAGATATCATTTTTAAGACAAAAAAATTTTGTCCCGCCGCAACCAGGCTGTCCCCCCCGCAACCCATTTTCAGCGTCTTCTGGGAGGTCACAGAGTCAGGTCACGACGGGGATCCATATATTTTTCGAAATGGCCAAGTCTGCGCTATGATATTAGGGTAAAATAGTAAGTCATACATGATGATTCCATTAAATAAAAAAACTTTGGCACTTTGCCATCGTTTTTTGGGTTCCTGAGAAGAGCCCCTATTTAACCACTATTTTTCCAAAAAATGCACATTCTGGGGTGAGATTTGGTACCAAAATGGGCATTACGGCGATGGAAATCCAAAAAAAGTAACCATAATCCCATAGCT
>JASANE010012605.1:0-66438 GCA_030248225.1 Trileptium ribeirensis
TGATAGTGGCAGTATCGCTACGGGGAGTATGCAAGAGATGAGTTCGGATCCACTGGGCGAGAAACGTTCGTGGAGACCCTATTGAAGGGACGCCCTTGATGCGCCCGGGGCAAATTTAGGCGACTCCACTGACACGTTGGCCGACGTTTCCAGCGATATTTTGGGACCCGTCGAAGAGGTGCCCAGTATGCCCTCGGGTAATTCGGGCAACCCAAATGAAATAGGTGTGATTACTGAGGAATCCGTCGAAGGGAAACCATGCATGTCCCCGGGTAATTTGGAGGACGCAGTGGGCATAACTAGTGAGGACTCGGACGTGTGTATGGGACATGAAAACTTACTTAACTTTACACGAGAATCTACCAACGAACGAGTACATCGACTTGACGAACAACTATTGGACATGTCTGGACTTTGTCTTCCCGACAATATGCCGATCGAACTTGGACGAGTAAGAGAAATGACGGACGAGGAACGCAACCGAATTCTTGGGACTGACACATTGTTCACTATGTCTACGGACCATACCGAGACCGCAGCTTATCAATTCCCTCGCATCGAATTGACTGAGGATGCGCTTAATGAGTCAGCTGAGGGACTCATCCCAATTAACTTTAGGGCCAGTGAAATCAATGCTGACTTTGGACAACCGCTGGCGTTGCAACCGCAAGCTCTCTTTTATAGGAGAGTCACCATCGTAATGGAACAACTGAATAATTTGAGCCGACTTTTTGAGCTTCGATTTGAGGTTAGTACACGCCCCGCCTTGCAACGAGACGCTGCCATGCTGAGCAGTATATTAGGCATGGCCTCCCCAATTGGGCACTGCATGACCGGAATGTATCTTGGTCCCGTAACTCTTGCTTCGTTGGAGTCTTTCATCGACCTGGTGGGTCAATGCGTGAGTGGCCACCCGCTCCAACAGGTTATTGAGAGAGAATTCGAGGTGGAGTTGAGTAGGGATCCGGTATGTCGACAGTGCCAGGAGTGCCACACAAGAGATTCGCGGGACATCGGCTTAAGTTGTTACTTTTACGGTCAACGAGGAAGGTGGACTTATGACGGTACTTTGAGTACCGCGTGCGCGTCCATCCTCCCGGATGGATATGTTGCCCCTCACTGGCCTTTCTACGTTGGAATTCAATCAGCCAGAATGCAGAAGACTTTCCGCGAGGCGAATCTCGAGTTACATGACCTCTTGTGCGAGGCGCCTTATTTGATCGAATTTATTTACCAAAACCAAGATACACGCGGTGTTCCGATCAACTCCTTTGTCGACCATGCAATGGACAATATGGAATTTGACGACGAAACTCACAGACTTGCTCGACTAGTACTACTCAGTGCTCGCTTGAGACTATTGCGACGCCCCGACATTGCTGCACTGCTTGAGACGGAGGGAAACACATCAGTCGGACTAAAGGTAGGCAGGGACCGCCTAATCTCGGAACTATGCTTGTTTCCGGACGATGCCACCAACTATTCCGTTCCGAATTTGGACAAACAACTAAACACGGCGCTAGCCGCTTACCTCGACTCATCCGAAGACGAGTCGGAGGATAGCTCTGATAGCGATTCAGCCCAGCAAGAAAGCGTAACTGAATCGAGTGACACAGAAATGAGTGACGAGGAAATTAAAAGCGACATTACGGGACACATCGCAAATAAAGAGACCAGGAGGGAACTCAATCGAACCGAGATACGATCCCCTTCACCAAGTCTTAATAATGGCTTCGGCCATCCATCAGGTATGTGGAGGGTCTGTACAGTCCTATTATTACTTTGGCTCTCAGCGCTCAGTTCTACACGCGCAACACTTTCGCCATTCAGTGACTCAATCTCGCGCTTAGGTGCTTTTGTCAATAGACAAGTAGGAGTGGTCATCGAGCCACAGGGCTTGGTGGTCACCTCTGACCAGACCACGCATCTGCCAGTGGTATTGCAGTTATCACTTCGCGATTGGGAACGCAAGTCCGATCCTTACGTGAGTAAGTTCTGCCCGCCTTATGAAGCAAACGGAAAATGTCGCGCCGACTGCTGCCGAAAAGTCAACTGCACCGAATATCCACAGCTACATGAGACCCTAAGAGCTTTGGAAAGTGAGTTGGACGACGCCTACCATGGCGTACTGGACACCAATTATTATTCGCTGCTTGTGCATTCTTTTTGCGTTGCGAACGAGCAATTGTGTGATCTCACACATAAAAGGGAGAAACGCTTTGCCAGCTTAATCGCCGCCGCTGCCGGCGCTGTCTCAGGTTTCTTGGGACTGGGAATGGCTTTCTCCAATGGAGTACATATTAACAATGTGCGCCAACAGGTAACTGTCCTCGAGAAATTCATGCGCGAGACCAACGACGTCTCTTTTCGGAACACTAAAGCCATAAGGCAACTCACCCGAGCAAACGAGGATATTTACGCCTTTCTACACCATAGTATGCAAGAAGTAGTCTCTATGATTGAGCAGGTTAGGTGTGCCGACCAGAAAGAAATCGCACACGTACACCACCAGTTGATAGATCACATCCTTCGAGCCAATATGCGCTCGTCGGTACAAGCTATAATGGAGTCCATGTTGAACGGCGAATTATCCCCTGCCGTTATCGATGTCGTCATGTTACGACGGTTATTTTCCATGGATCCACGCATTTCCAAAACTATCCTTATGCGCGAGCCTAGCCTCGCCTATCAGTTTGGTCGCGTCATGCCTGTGAGTGTGGATTTGACTGCTTTTCGCTTTGGATTCATTTTGCAACTACCATTGCCGATGCGCAATGATGTACGTCCGTATTTTCGGATCTATAACACCGGTTGGAACGCGCCTGCCACGCTAACGCAGCTGAGATTGCCGCTCCCTCAATACGCCGCCCGCTTGAAGAGGCACGTTCGCTTCGAATCGCTCAATCTGAGGAGCTTGCAAGTATAGACCAGGAATCGCTTCCTCTGCGAACCAGATGCGCCAGAAAATCACAACACACTAACTGTTAGAATGGATTATTGCAGGTGAACATGTGCCTGAGACCACTAAACATACATGCAGCAACCGCTCGCTAATAGGTCCACTTACCAACGACACGTCTGTAACACACAACTATACAAGGAGTATTACAAGGAGTATTGATCGGCAACTAGTGAACCTGAGAGGTCATACTGACAAAATCGTAGACAACTAGCTCACGTTACAATGGGTAAGTCGATAAAAATCCCGCCGAATGGAGTGTTATGGTTTCCAACATATATGATAAATCGCAGGACAACTAGCTCACGTTACAATGGGAAGTCGATAAAGTCCCGCCGAATGGAGGTTATGGTTTCCACACGGAAACTACACTCAGTTGGTTATAGGATCAATAGTGCTCACTAGCATGTTGAAACCCGAGAAGATTACAATAAAATTCGGACCGAATATCACTATTGACCGGCTATCCGGTATCAAACTAAGACCTTTGACATGGGACTCACTTGACAATGCCAAAGCTATAAATTTACGGGTTGCACAGATAGCTAAAGATCAAGTGCGTAGGGTGGTTAATCTCCCCGCTGTGGAGTACACCGGATTCCTGCCCTACTTCCTTATTACCGTCGTTGTGGGACTGATCAGTTTAATCTATTTTATGACCAAATGCAAGCTCCCACCTAAGTACGGATATTACATTCCCCGATGGTTCCCATGTCGTGGACGACTAATCAGGACCGATAGTAAGCCTAGAAAAGTGATTCGATGGACTAGAGCGAGACCCCAAATACCGAGTGCCCCACCCGAGGAAGACGACTTTCCTCATACAGACAGGACTTCGCCGACCGAGGTCACGGTTGGGCCTTCGGGAACGCCGCGCGTGTCCGTAGCGTCCAGCCGTGCCCCACGTCGTTCGAACCGACTACTAACATCACGTAACTCTTCCGAGGAGGAACTTGTTTTCATCGAAGACGATGAACTATTTGTCGCTCCCACTCGCGACTTACGTCGTGGACCTCGCCAAGGCGTGTTCACTAGACAATTAAACACAATGAACGCAGGCAATACTCCACTACTTATTAACGCAACAATACTTGGTACCCCAGTTATGACACTTGTAGATACTGGAGCCGACGTCTCAATCATGTCCCAAGCCCTGGCTGCCCGTTTGGGATTAGTTCCCCGTGACACGACCACTACCCGCATAGTATCAGCTACACAACAAGAACTAACCATCAGCGGAGTAGTAAAAGCACCGATCACAATAGGATCGCTAAGTACACCGTGCGACTTTCAGGTAACAACTGACACACCGTACGAATGCATTTTAGGAACCGATTTCATGGCATTACTACCATACGTCGCCATAAACTTCAAGGACCGTTGCCTGGATCTATCTAACGGGACTGAGAACTGCTCAGCACCTTTCGCCGACCAAGGGGATTACCGACCCCCGGTTATCAACGTGGTAACCAGAAAATACACTCAAGTACCACCAAACACCGAGTTATTCATCAACGCCATTCCGGAAATCACCCAACCACCGACAGGTCAAGCCTTATTTGTGCCTGACCCCTTTATTAGGGACGTTGCCATCGCCCACTCCCTGGTACTTACTGGCCAACGCATGATACCAATAGCACTAATGAACTTTGGGAATTTTCCCGTCGCCATACACGCTGGACAGACAATAGGACATATTGAGATGCTTGACGACAATGAGGTCGAGTTCTTGTATGACAGTAACAAGCGCCTGCTACAGCTGGATCCTCCGAGACGCACTAAGCAATGCAACAATATTGGAGTTACCCGAGACAACGTTGTACAAATTATAAGTGAACAAAAGAAGACAATTGACACCGAACGATCCATACAAGTCTTGAGCAAAATTGACTTTGGACAAACGACCCTAAACCCTTTCGAACTCAAGCAATTGAAAACGACTATCTCTGAAAACGCAGACATATTTAGTGTACACCCGTTCGATCTAGGCAGATGTGGTGTGCACCAACACAGAATAGTCACGGGAGACGCAAGGCCCATCAAACAGGTACCCTATCGTCTAGCACATTCATTAAGGGAACCCTTGCGTGAGGAATTAAACAATATGGTAGAAGCAGGTCTTATAACGCCATCAGATTCACCTTGGGGTTCTCCCATAGTGTACGTCACCAAAAGTGATGGTACATTACGGTTATGTGTCGACTTTCGTAAGCTCAACGTAGTGGCAGAACGAGACTTATATCCACTACCCCGTATAGACGACATCTTGGGATGTCTCCGAAACACTAAGTTCATGTCTAGTCTAGATCTTAACAAAGGCTTCTGGCAACTGGAACTGGACCCTGAGACCAAGGAGAAAACCTCCTTCGTTACTGTCCATGGACAGTATGAATACAACGTTCTGCCATTCGGACTGAATTCCTCACCAGGCGCCTTTCAAAGGTGCATGTCAATCATATTAAAGGGTCTAGAATGGGAACGATGCCTTATCTATATAGACGACATATTGGTCTTCTCACCCACGTTTGAACAACACTTGGCCGACTTAATAACGGTATTTGACAGGTTCCGTAAGGCCAATCTTAAACTAAAACCTTCAAAATGCCAATTCGGACAGAAACAATTAAAATACCTTGGACATATTATCAGTTCAGAGGGAGTTAAGCCCGACCCCGAGAAAACCGCTGCGATAGACAATTACAAACGACCAGAAACTCTCAAACAGTTACAAAGCTTTCTAGGACTTGTAGGATACTATCACAAATTCATACCACACTACTCTGAAATTTGTGAACCGCTCAACGCACTCCGACGTAAGGACAGCGAATTCAAATGGACACCGCAATGCGAGGAAGCATTCGGAAAACTGCGTAAGGCATTGGTACAAGAACCACTTCTCATATACCCGGACTTTTCTAAACCTTTCATACTCCAAACGGACGCTTCAGGATATGCCCTAGGAGCCGTGCTTTCACAAAAGACCGACAAAGGGACACTACCTATCGCCTACGCGAGTAAATCACTTGTGGACTATCAACGACGATACCCCGCCATAGAGACTGAGGCTCTCGCCATTAGATGGGCTGCCTTACACTTTCGACACTACTTACTTGGACACGAATTTCACGTCGAAACTGACCATAAGCCACTTAAAGCACTATTCGAGAGACCGCCGCGAAACTCGCGACTAGCTCAATGGCGTAACGAATTACTGATGGAATTCGGTGGTTTTAACATCGAATATCGACCAGGCAAGGCAAATGCCAACGCAGACGGACTTTCACGTGATCCCCGACATGATGTGGAATTTTCTTATTCGTCGGACGAGGCTGAACAGGACGAACAGGACCATCCTCGAATGGTTGCTGTGGCTGTTAAAGGACAGGATCGCGGTAAAGGCAAAGCTCCAGCTAAACCACCCCGACGATTTCCCACCGAAGAAATTTGGAAACGACTTACGCGACAACTCTTAGGACTTCCACCGGACGCTCCTGTTAACCTACCACCCGAGTACGTTAGAGAACGTTTCTATCGTATGTTCGGAGGATCCGATCATGACCCCCTACCGGATCCGACACGTTTCATCTTCTGCGGAGACATAGACGACCCCTGGCCCGAAGGAGTTGAGATCCCCGGGAGACGGACGACTGCCCCAGGACCGCCAGAGTCCACTGATAAACCGACCCACACACCATCTTCTGCACCCGAACCACCCGCCGAACCTCCGCAACCCCAGGAACCCCCAACTGCTCCGACACCGCCTGCTCCAATCGCGGCGAGTGAAAGCTCAACTCGCGCCACGGCTGGTACACCTGAACCCGCTAGACCACAGACGCTACCGACAACTGCTAGACAAAGATATGGAGGCTTACCCGAAGTAGAGGAATTTGACACATTAATTAAGGTTGCTTACGCATGTGGACCACGAATACAATTACAACGCCCTGAACAAGTCTATGACACTGGAGAACACATATACTTACCACACTTTCAACAATACGAAGGAAGGAACCTTCTCAATTATTTACCCTACATTCAACGCAGAGATAAACAATTTGGTCCTATTTGGTGGTATTTACACACACGACAGTCGCCTGCCGATGAAAGGGCAGCGACCGCCCTCAAACTAGAAGCCCACCATTATAGGCTCTGCCCCGACACTGCTATTCTATACTTGCATCCCATTATGCCAAATGACCACCGACCCAAACTATGCGTACCTAGACTACTCATTCGACAGATACTCAAACACGAACACGACACATTATTTGGTGGACATCCAGGTAGAGATCGGCTACTAAGCAAACTCAAGCAATTCTACTATTGGGAAACCATGGGTAAGGACGTGGACGAATATGTTAAGCGATGTGTACTCTGCCAACGATCACGCAACCTACCCCAAAACGTTCGAGCCGCGCTCGGAGAAAACCCGTTGGCTAGTGCACCCATGCATCGAA
Source organism: Trileptium ribeirensis (assembly GCA_030248225.1). Taxonomy (NCBI): domain Eukaryota; kingdom Metazoa; phylum Nematoda; class Enoplea; order Enoplida; family Thoracostomopsidae; genus Trileptium; species Trileptium ribeirensis. The sequence goes on from JASANE010012605.1 coordinate 7,417, forward strand.
TGTTTGTCGACATACTGGACACTCGGGTGCTATCCCGAAACGGAAACAGGTACGTAATTGCCTTTATCGACCAGTTCACAAAACTAGTAATCGCTGCTGCGTTGCCGGACCAAACCGCCAAAAGCGTCGCCAAGGTCTTCGTCGAAGACGTGGTGTGTCGCTACGGCGCACCCGAGGAGCTAGTCTCAGACCGAGGCGGATGTTTCGTCTCCGAAGTAATGGAAGCCTTGTGCGCCAGACTACATACATTTAAGCGCGAAACGCTCAGTTACAACCCGAAGGCAAATGGAGAAATCGAACGTTTTAACCGTACACTACTATTCCTCCTAAGAGTAGCATTACCTGAAAAGGACCATACTACATGGGACGAAGTCCTGCCGTATTGCATCATGTCCTACAATTCAGCAGTACACGCTTCCACGCACTATCCACCATTCATGCTCATGCACGGATTCCAACCCCGAGTACCGGGTGGAATTGAAACACAAACTGATTGGGGACGCTACCCCGGAGCAGAAGCATACCGCGCTAATGTACAACGGTGGTTAGCTACCATTAGGGATCGAGCCTATCGATCCATGCAATCCGCTCGGGAATACAGAAAACGCTATTACAATCGCAAAATCAAGGTCCCTGACTACCGCGTTAATGACCATGTATGGGTCTATCGATACTATACTACACCAGGTCTATCACGCAAATTAGAACGCCGATGGTGTGGACCATACCAGATTACCAAAATAATGCTACCTTGCATTTGTGTTAAGCTCCCCGGACAACCTAACGCGTCCGATCATGTGGTCCACATCAATCGTACCAAGCCATGCTATCGCCCGCTAAGCAGCTTCCCTGACATGGCTGATTTGCTCAAAGCCGTCCCTCCCGCATACATTGAGGCTGCACTACAGGAACCCGGAGAAACGATCCTCGCTGACAAGTATTTCGCAAGAGAATTACAGGCTGCAGACCCAGAAGCAGTAGATCGGTTGCGCCAGGAGATTGATGGTACATCCGACGTCGCTAGCATAGAGATTGGAGAACCTAACTTAGAATACACGCAAGCCCAGGCAGACATCCACCGCGCCGCAGTAGAACGGCTAACCATTCAAGCCCAAGACTCCTCCGGAGCCCCGCAACAAAATAGGCTTCCCCTCTGTGACCCTGACAGAACCCCGGACACCGAATGGCCCGCTATATCACAGGAACTCGCAACCCAGGACTCCGCTAAGTTACCTTACGCACTGGATAAACCACCAGGTACTTTCTCGCCTGAGTATGGACAACACACCGCCCCAGTAACCCTACGAGAGCAGGAACGAGCCGTTCGGACTGATGAGGCTACAAGGCCTCTAAAGGTAAAACGATTAGACCCCGAACGCGCACTGCGACCATTCAATGCAAACGACCTCGGTCTTGTGGAATTACTCGCTTCACAGGACCCGGACGAAGACTCGCCTCACACTCCAGAACAAGCAACATCCCCAACGTCAGCCATCGAGCATGCAGTCCAAACTTCGCCCCTCACGCCTGTAAAACACCGAGCCGCAATCGCCACTCAAACATCTCGCAGTCCTCAGACACAACACTTAATGACCGAAACAGACCAGCCATTAACACCATACCACACCTATTATGAGCATTCAGCGTCTTACGAACAACCCTATTCCATACCTCGTCAGGCATATTCCGCCCCACCTACACCACTTCCACACACTCCCCTGATGCCACAAGGATTCGAAGCCACCATAGAGGACTACGTTCCAGATGAATGGCTCACACCATTTCACACCCCTCCAAGGCCACAACCCGCACAATCCGTCCCAGCAACCAGCCAACCTCCACTGGAACCCGCGCCAACACCAAAACCTAAGCCTAAACCACGACGAAAACCAACTAAGGTTCCCGCGCCGACTAGTGAACAAGCATCATCTATAAGTTCAGAAACCACCTCATCGGAAACCGCCGATTTTCCGACACCGCCCCAACGGTGGATAATTCCACCCCTATTATCACCCTTGCAGGAACGGGGAACCAAAGATCCACAGGTACCATCCTTTGGTCGATGGACCACCCGAAGACAAAATGAACTAGCACAATGGGAATGGGAAATGCAGGAGATAAGAAGGAAAAGAGAGGAAGCCGCCCGTGCCCGAGGAGAAATACAGGATGCAACTGAATTAATGGAGTACTTAAGAGGATCCCCTATACAATACATCTCCTCGGAAGACCAAGTAGCTGCCGACGGGATTGTAGAAGAATTTATTGAGAGTTTAGCTCGACAACGAGAGGCAAGTAAACAACGTCGACCTTCCGAGTCTTCGGAAGGCGGTCGACCGAAACGATTACGACCACGGACTGTAGACAAGGACAATGAGACAATATCAACCATTGGCGAATCAACCAAAGGCTCCTCTACCGGGAGGAAGGGAAGAGCGCCGCCGCGTAGCGCTCCCTCCACCCTTAAGGGAGTTCTAACACAACCATCACGCGCCAAACCACGTAGACAAACCCCAGCTAGAGCCCAATCACAAGTTAGTTGGGAAGACGAAGAGGACGAGGTACCTCTTAGTCAACTTTTACCGGGACCCCGACGAAGGCCCCACTTTGAACTCGATCCTCCAACTGAGGAAAGCGAGGGATCTCCTGAGATGGGACCCTCTGCGCCCGAGGTTAAGGAGAGGGAAGAACCCCCTCAACCTACTCGCCGACAACCACATAGGCAAGCCAGGGACCGTTGTCGTTGGTATGAAGAATACATACCATACGGAGAAGAAGCCCGAGTCGTAATACCACGTTTGGACACCCGACGATTGGAACCTAAAATTACGACACCAGCTCGACGGACTATACCCCTCGCTCCACCGACTCGACATCGTGACCCTGTTATGCCGATGGATTATCCATCTGGTAGTGCTCGTGCACGGCACGACATGTTTGAACCTTTTAGGGACATCTTTGATGAACAGGACATCGAGGACATGTTATCCGCACATCCGGACTTGGAACCCGACGAGGACAGTGGACAAAGACAATTACGACCTGAAGATATCGGACTAGAAGTGGTCCGACCTCCGAGACAACCGCCTCGCGAGCGACGGTTGTAACGTTTAAATCACTCGAGAAACACCCCAGAAAACTCGAGCTCCCGCCACCAAACTCCCTCAAGAGCCGCCACTAATGGCGATGAATACTATTGCAGGAACAACCAATTCAAAGGACTCAACGACATGGAACAAATTCCACAACCTCGAGTGCCGTACTACACTATCAATTATGATGCGCCGATGGAAACGTTCCTGTCCAAAGGCACACATTGGCCAGAACTCTCCAACATGGCTCCGTTAGGCCAAACCGTCACCCAATACCCCATCGAATACGCCTCGACGGAGCAAGGCTACCAGCTCCTCGTCACCTATTTATTCGACGAGGAGCAAGCAAAACAAGACATTTCAGACCTGAAACTGGGAGCTCGAGACGTCAAGGCCATCTCCCGACGAAACAAACAAAAGTTCCTCGACCCCGAAACAACCGAGCGCCTCCGCCCAGTACTCCCTCACCTTATGCGGACGGTGCTCCTGGAAAAATTCAAAATACCTCGATTCAGGGACGCCCTGCTAGCCACCGGATTTGCCCAATTGCTCGAGGCCAATAGATCCGATTCCTTTTGGGGAATCGGCCTAGGGCCGGACGACATCAAGTTCGGCAAACGACCGCGACGCTGCCACAATGTCATGGGCCGCCTATTGGAGGAGGTTCGATCCTTCCTCCGTCACGACGTCGCCTCCTGGCCGACGGTTTTGATTTTGGGCGACTCCCTAGCAGCGCCTTTGGTCAACATGGCCGCTTCGCAGGGGTGGTTCGCTATGGCGTGGCCAGGAGCCACCATGCAATTCCTGGTCCGGCTGGCAACGTGCATCGCCACGCCACAAACCAAGACAATAATGGTCCTTGGCGGCTATAAAGCGGCCCTACGAACCAAGCCGCATGAAGGCCGTTTGCTGGACACGCCCAGTAAGGTCATGCGTCGAGTGCGCCGATATATATGCTCATTCGACTACCTACTCGGTGATGGAGCCCGAGCCGTCATCGCCCCGCCCCCGCCACACTGGGACCTCGGACAGGACAATACGGTCGAATGGCACGACGAATTTACCAAAATATTTCAAGACATTAAATGGCAATTCCCCGACAGGATGCAGAAGTCGTCGATGTCAGACTACCCACCCGAACTAGAAGAATCGGGCGCATGGGAAACCCTTACCGACGGCGACGAAGTTGCGGAGCCTCGCGTAACCGAACCCTACATAGGGTGCTTTCGTAAATGGGTTCAACTGAACTTAGTATCTGACAGTTGGGCTTAACAATTTAGGAAGAAATTCCGACAACACCACATGGACACTGGCTATTCGGAAAATTTTCTTGTCAATACGAACTACCAAACGCACTTGAGGTGAACCCAAAACCAATGTATTATAACGATATTATATTTGTATAATCAGATGTAGGAACAACAGTATAAATGCCGTATTTAACCACCTATTTTAATCCTGTATCCGTTGCGTAATGTATATCTGTCTATGCATAACTTTTACCATGGCACCTTGGCTAAATCAAACAAGTTGGATCATCTCGGAAAATTCTTTGAAAACTTAGTGCAAAGTCCTTTTCGTTCCCTAAAAAATATAAGAGGAGGACTTTTTCGGACCCAGGAATTCTCAAATAGAAACTTTCAAAAATTATGTATGGCTAAGACCAACGATGGTGATAAGACATCTCGACGATAAATATAAATATAAATTAAATTAGGAAACCGGAATTTTCAAGTATCATATCTCATCAGGTTATCTGTATATGGACTAATTTATTATTGGGTCGTAGAGTATAGGTTATTTTTCAGAACCAGGCACGATCCTTTTTGGAGACCCCATTATAGGCGAAAATTTTCATTATCTAGACAACAGAGGAAATTGCTTCCAACCCGAGTAATTAAGTCCGAAAATTTCCATTTAAAAATATAAGAGATGTAACAGGCTCGTTCCGACCCGTTACGCTTATTTTTCATGACTTCGGCGCCAAAATGGCCCGAACGCGCCTTAAATCGAACCAGACACAGTTACTGGAACTAAGTTTTCATGTGGTGCAGGGTGCCATGGTTTGTTAACTATATTATTCTGCTTGCTAACCTTGCTTATTAACATTGATTGCCTATTTTGTAACCTTGCTTATTAACATTCATTGCCTATCCTGTTTGCTATAACCCATTGTTTCTCTGTATGCGTTATCATTGCATGTATTATTTCGTGTCTTGGGTTTTCCCGGAACCGGATGGACGGAATGCGTGGTATAAGGTGAAAGTGTAACTTGACCGGAGTTTGACTTGGACTGAAAAGTAGGAGCTGTTGTAGGCTCTGAGCATGTCTTCGGAACTCGACGGCCCGCCGCAACACACACAAGAAAATTCAAAATTTAGACCGTCCGGGAATAGGAGGCCTCTGACGATTTAAGGGGTCGGGAAGTAATCAAAATCAAGACTCTCAATTTTACCTGGTTCAAAGTAAACCATAGCTTAATGGTTGCAGAAGTAAGCTGAAACAAGTGGGTTACGGTAGTTTCCGATTATTCGGAAATAACGGACCTCGGGCCTGTTTATCGGCCCGTAACCGTCCAACGGTTCAGATTTACCGGAAATGCCCCGAGTGCTTTTCAGTAGAGAATTTTCAGGGCTCTCGAACGAGCCCAAGACATCGCAAATCGCTGGAGTATTTCACGAGATATCCTGGGGACAAATAGGTGAACATTCAATCAACAGCCAATACTTACGCTAGGTTCGGCTGGTGACCATGGTCCCGAGTGGACCTGATATAGGCATATATGGATATATAGTTATGTATATATGTAGATATGTGTGTGCTGCCTGATCCTCGTGTCTCGGTATGTCTATTTTCCCGCCCCCACCGTATCAGGACTTTATTTTTATAGCATCCGTTGACGCCCAAAATGGCCTGACCACCATACTAACAACTGGTTTTTCTGGTTACCCTTGGATCGGTAAGTGAAGGTACGCGTGTTTCCAAGTAGCCTATCCATCTAGGCATCTGACGAGGCCATGCGGGTCTCGATCCGACCAGTCATCCTGCCACTAGGTCACTTATTTCCCTATATTGTATCGTACCACGGAAATTCAACATCAAATCCCGCTTGTTCTGTACCAACTCCGTATTTGACCCCCGGCCCTAAACGTGCTCCTGCGACCCCTCATTTTATTCGTCTGCTCCTGGCGAGCACAACGATATCCGGCGGGTCTTTGTCCGCCTTCGCGTTAGCCTCTTATGACCGATAATGTGCCCCCCCAATTTGGCATACCGACTGCAAGTGGGTACAGACCGACCGAAAATTTAACCCCAACTCAAAGGTAGGCATAATGCCCCTCATTGCATTCGTCGCGTCGAGACATCTTCAACGATGCCCGGCGGGTCTACATCCGTCGCCCCGTTAACCCGGGACGGCCGAAAACGCGCCCCCACTTTTTGCCGACACTCTCTTTAACAGTCTTCAACAGTCGTGATTTTAGTGCCCCTCTACCCGCTGCCGTTAAAGTAGGGAAAACACCCCTCGTTTGAATCGCCTTTCCAAGGCGAGTTCAACGATGTCCGGCGGGCGTCGCTCCGCCCAACCGTTAGAGCGGGAGAGCCCGCTGAAACTCCGTATACTAATCTATGTCGGAACCCAAAATTGGGTCCCGACCCGCCACTGTGACTAACCCCCTCGTGTTTGGTATCATTCAGCCCCGTTTTTCGTCCTGGGACCGAATTTCGCCCCAGCCCCTCGAAATTCCCTCGGGAACCCCCTGTCCCGACTTCCTTCCCATGCCCTTCCTTTTTCGTCTTCTTTTCTTGTCCACTCTCTCTAACCGACTTCTTTTGGTCGGTTGTCGTCGTTGCTGTCGCCATGTGTGTGTGTGTATGTGTGTGTGTTGCTGTTGTTGTTGTTGTTGTTGTTGTTGTAAAAAAAAAAAATAGTTCGTTCTCTGGGAAATTTTACGGTGGTGGCAAAAGAGTAATGGATAAAGTTTCTCGGTGGCTTGCTCATAACTCAGTTGCATTGGAGTACTGTACTGCCATTTCCAACTGTCCCATAAGTATTCCTGTCAAAGTTGACTAACAACATCAACGTGACGTGTCAATTTTATAATTTGCGTCAACGTGATCTTGAACGACCATGGTGTTGTTCAAAATGGTGGTTTTGATACTGATTGTAGGAACTACCTGCGGAGAGTAGCTGTATGGAGTAAAAAATCAAATATGCGGTTGAACATGGCATGTAGGAGGGCTTAAAATACTGAACTTATTTAGCTGTACAGGCGAAGCCCAGTAACACGTTCAAAAATTAGCTCGTCGGCATGGAATAGCTGGAATCGGAAACAGCAATCGCAACTGTTAATTTTAATTGCAGCTGTAACTATCCATTATAATAGTTGTTATAGGCTCATTTGTATCTTACCATTATTATTAAGCATGTAAAAACTTACAGCACGTGCCAGAAATGTGAGCTGCGAGCCTGCTGTAAAATCGAACGATCAGTGTTAATTAAATGTATTTGTTAAATTTGAACCTATCATTGCTGCTCGAGTAGTACTGTTTTGAAATTGAGCCTATTTTCATAAATTTGCCGGTTTACTGCTTTTATTATTTTGTTTGGGACTATTCGTGAATAAAGATATCGATAAATTATATAAGTATATCGATATCGGTCTGTGGTATGATGCATTTGAGATCTTATTTTTATGAAGTTATGTATAAGTTTATTTTATATCTGAGGTTTTCGACCAATCAGTGGTGGCAAAGTGTGTGGCGTGCTTTTCTCGTGAAGTTAACAGTCGAGGGCTTACGAAAACAACCAACAACTAGTAGTGCAACATACTATAGTGCTATAGAAAGGGAGTAGGCGAACAGAGATTGCTCTTGCTGTAGAGATTTAAAACAATTGAGAAATTTTGGCGTTTTTCAATTCAGGTGCATGCAGAGGAATATTATGGGTCGATATTATTTTTTGGGCGCGCAATAAAAGCAACTCTATTTTTAGCTTCAAATACGGAAGTTTCAAGAGTGCACAACGTAACAAATCTCACTTGAAATTGTACTTCTTCCGGAAATTGATGGTTAATAAATAAAGTAGAATCTCGTTTTTGAAATGGGAAAAATTTCTTGCTTTCTTTCTCTTGACAATTTCTTGTTTTGTCCGTTAGTATAAATCACAACAAATGTTCGGGTGGACGGATTTTGATAAGTTTTTTGTTCGTTTGCAAAAGTGATGTTTAGTTGAATACCAAGAAGTCGGACGCCATCTTCCCGGACAAAATATCCAAAATGGTTTTAAGGGTGCTTTGCCAAATCTGGTCGTGGTTGTGCCTATGTTCTGCAGCTTATATCTTGCGCAGAGTCGGTACACTGAAAAACAGAGTATAAAAGAACATATCGGATAACTGTTATCATGAATTTGACAATATCGTTGTCCTAAATATACTAAATGATCATGCGCGGCTTTTGCACTCCAAACAGGATGCAGCATAATATCGCCATTTTTGACCCTATCGGAAAAATTTAAACCGTTTTAAACTATAACTTGACATCTCTGGAAGAGAATGTACAAGAAATACATTCTTTCTGCGTTACAATGCTTACCAATATGACGAACACCAAACAAAATCATTCCATCAACGAACAAGTCTTAAAAATTACAAAACGCTCTAAAAATTGCTAACAAAGATCTTCCGATCCTATCTGCCGACCATTGTACGAGAAAACGGCAGCCCAAAATGTTGTAATACGATTGCAAAAAAACAGTAGTTTAACTAGTTTTAGAAGTTTTTAATATAAAATTTCATACGACTGTCTATATGTACAATTTTTACTAACTATGCCCGTGCTTAATATTAATTTCTGGGCTTACGACTCAAAACGAAAATTTTACTACCTTAGTGAAAGCCCGATATTACTAAATAAAAAATATGACTCGAATAATTTGTAAACTCGTTAAAAACAGGTGGAGGCTGAAATGCAAACGCTCTACCGTATTACCAAAATCGAACTTCTAACATTATTATTACTATTAAATTAGTTTGGTAACTAACAAAGAATAAACAGTACCCTGAGGCCACGTTGATTGGAAAAGCAATACATATCACAACAAACACACAATGATCAACGTTTGAGAAGGTAATTTATTATCTTTTGTGAAGTTAAAAAATAGTGTCCAACAATATACAGGCGAGCACCATACCCACTAATGGGTGCGCACATTATTTATTAAGTCTCACGCCCAGTCAAAATTGTTCAAATAGGTCAATGTTGACTTACAGTCTAAACGTCTAAACCGTTGTGAAAAAAGTATTGAAATTCTTCTGTACCACGGTCTATTTGGTTTCGACCTTAAATGCGGACCGGTATTTATCCATTTTTATAGCAAACCGACTCTATGAAAACACCATGTTGTTTACTTAATAGAGTGGCTTCTTAAGTAGCGGGAGGGGTTCAGATACTTTGACATTCAATAGGTACTTCCTTGTACGACTAGACAATTACCAAATTTTTTGATGGGACAAGAAATATGCAAATTTTTCCATATTTTCGCCTAAAACCATGCATTTCGCAATGCGGAGCTAAAAATTACTACAATTTCCCCTTTTTATGACCCCAAAATTATAGCAATCAGTTGCCAAATACATTTTTCATGTCTTTTGGAAGTTACGGCACTTTATGGTCGCAATGGTGGACCCCCAGATGATACGGTATGTTCCGTCACTCCAATTCCAAACAGCAGGGCGTCCCAAGTCAAGCCCCCAAATAAAACTTTGATAGTTTTAGAGAAGCCAGAGATACTATCGTATGTTCATTAATACGCAATCAAACGGGTTACCCCACTACTGTTGCGGCTGTCAGCGTTTTGCTGCTTAAGTCAAGCACAGCGTCAGTCATGATTTTGTCGACACAGTATTCGGCTTTAGCTTTGCCAGAATGTTTGCTGAAACAGAGAATACACCAAAATTATCAAACATTGTTCTGTTTTGCACATAAAATGTTAAATTCACTACTCAAAGATGAAAATTAAGCAACCGTAAATATTCAAACAGGTTATTTTTCATTGCAGGATAACCGTTCTGCTAGAAACCTGTCTCCTTGGCATCAGTAGTGCTCTTTTTAATATCTGTGCTAGAAAGCAATACTGCTGCGCGATTGAGGTCCTCAGGAAAATGAAGGTAACACATTCTATCACCGTGCGGATCTAAAGACCGAATGCTTAAAAACGCGACATTATTTGAAAATGATTTCGCTGAATACGGTTTGCGATATTTTAAGGTATATTTAGATTATAGTATATTTAGGACAACCACAAATTTGTCAAATTCATGATAACAGTTATCCGATATGTTCTTTTATACTCTGTTTTTCAGTGTACCGACTCTGCGCAAGATATAAGCTGCAGAACATAGGCACAACCACGACCAGATTTGGCAAAGCACCCTTAAAACCATTTTGGATATTTTGTCCGGGAAGATGGCGTCCGACTTCTTGGTATTCAACTAAACATCACTTTTGCAAACGAACAAAAAACTTATCAAAATCCGTCCACCCGAACATTTGTTGTGATTTATACTAACGGACAAAACAAGAAATTGTCAAGAGAAAGAAAGCAAGAAATTTTTCCCATTTTTCAAAAAACGAGATTACTTTTTTATTTATTAACCATCAATTTCCGGAAGAAGTACAATTTCAAGTGAGATTTGTTACGTTGTGCACTCTTGAAACTTCCGTATTTGAAGCTAAAAATAGAGTTGCTTTTATTGCGCGCCCAAAAAATAATATCGACCCATAATATTCCTCTGCATGCACCTGAATTGAAAAACGCCAAAATTTCTCAATTGTTTTAAATCTCTACAGCAAGAGCAATCTCTGTTCGCCTACTCCCTTTCTATAGCACTATAGTATGTTGCACTACTAGTTGTTGGTTGTTTTCGTAAGCCCTCGACTGTTAACTTCACGAGAAAAGCACGCCACACACTTTGCCACCACTGATTGGTCGAAAACCTCAGATATAAAATAAACTTATACATAACTTCATAAAAATAAGATCTCAAATGCATCATACCACAGACCGATATCGATATATTCTCTATAATTTATCGATATCTTTATTCACGAATAGTCCCAAACAAAATAATAAAAGCAGTAAACCGGCAAATTTATGAAAATAGGCTCAATTTCAAAACAGTACTACTCGAGCAGCAATGATAGGTTCAAATTTAACAAATACATTTAATTAACACTGATCGTTCGATTTTACAGCAGGCTCGCAGCTCACATTTCTGGCACGTGCTGTAAGTTTTTACATGCTTAATAATAATGGTAAGATACAAATGAGCCTATAACAACTATTATAATGGATAGTTACAGCTGCAATTAAAATTAACAGTTGCGATTGCTGTTTCCGATTCCAGCTATTCCATGCCGACGAGCTAATTTTTGAACGTGTTACTGGGCTTCGCCTGTACAGCTAAATAAGTTCAGTATTTTAAGCCCTCCTACATGCCATGTTCAACCGCATATTTGATTTTTTACTCCATACAGCTACTCTCCGCAGGTAGTTCCACAATCAGTATCAAAATCACCATTTTGAACAACACAATGGTCGTTCCAGATCACGCTGACGCAAATTATAAAATTGACACGTCACGTTGATGTTGTTAGTCAACTTTGACAGGAATACTTATGGGACAGTTGGAAATGGCAGTACAGTACTCGTATGCAATGAGTTATGAGCAAGCCACCGAGAAACTTTATCGATTCTACTTTGCCACCACCGTAAAATTTCCCAGAGAACGAACTACCCCCACCGAAAACTGTGTTCTGTTTTCCGAAGGCTATGGGCAGGGCAAACAGATGCACAATAATAGTCAATATAGGCTAATTATGGCAACTCGATCGGGAATAGTACGAAATGCACCGAACAAATTCAATTCAACGCGTATCATGGAAAAAAGTGGCATATGAATGATAACTATTTCCCCATAAAATGCAACCAATGTTCTATGTTTTCTTGACAGAAGTAGCAGTTTTTCGTGATTTCCAGGTATTACAGATTTTCCAGGTGGAACAGGAACCATGATTACAGTTCCATCAGCTCAGACAGATTTTACATACGTACGACTATGACTCGGTTTAAAAGGGAAAACTTAAAACGCACCACAGTCTTCGTGAATAAACATTTCACAGAGTAATGTCTGTTCCTTAAACGACATCACTATACTAACCAACAAGAATTATTGGCCCGTTTTACTAATTACTAGCAATACCCAACGGTTATTTTTCTGGTCTGCATATAGAAACCGTCAACATATAACTCTCGCGTACCTGGGGTGAAATATAAATGTATCACAAAACGTACACTGATAAAGCTGCAGTGTGTTTAATGCACAGCCTTCAACTATCGTTATATGATGTCCAGTAAGCATCTTTTGCAATATGCGACCTGCTTTCCGCATTTAATGTAAAACTCTGATAGAACATATTTAAACATCTTCGTTCACAGTCACCGGTTTAGTAGATTTCATTATTTCTAAATAAATAACCCAATCGGTATCGTTTAACATCACACCTCTATCAGTCATTACAATCAGCTTCATCCTAACGTGACGTCTTAAATTAATTGGGTTTACTTCATATTCAAATTCATCGAGTTTTCCAAGGTAACTTTCATTCCTTTCGCTCCTCGATCTTGAATAACCACATCGGTTCCAAGAGTATTGTCAGTATTCCATTTTTCAGTCAAAGTCATTCCTGTAAAATAGAAGACGTAGATCCTCCAAATCAACAAATATTGTTATCCATAGTACAGCGACGTTATTCGTGTTTAATCAGGTTTTCGATTTTGGATAAACGTCTTAGAACACGACAGTCAAATATAAAATTGTCTCGATATAAAAAGAAACTACACGAAGATCATTTAATTTACAGCGAATGAGAGAAAGAAATGCGAAACCTCACTTAAATAGGTTTTTAACGGAATACGTAGGTGTTTGCATAGAAATCATTCGCGTAACCACTGAAAAACATTCAGTAAACGCTACCGATATTTGCGTCGCAGGCCTTGAAATCCAATTTTAGCAGCTTGGGCCAATCAAAACTAAGATAAGGGCTTTTCACCTCTACAAATCTGGAATTCGCAGCTCGCTGTTGATTACCATCTGCGTCTAATCAACGACGTGTGCATCGTTGAAGTTTAATAGAATTTAGTGTCTAAACGAATGATAAGTTCTGCAGTTACGAAACCACATTATCATGTAATCGATGTGCTAAAAATGGTCCACTTTAAAACTGAAGGAGGAGGATAAAACTTGTCCTACAAAAACCAAAATTACTGAGTCTTGATTGCACCTGCGAAATTACTGGCTACGCTACAATTTATTAGCACCCAAAAAGTTTCAAATTACTGATAAATTAATGATTGCATCGAATTGAGCAGCACCTGCAGCTTATAAAATATGCTAATTCGGTGTAGCATCCACATTGGTTACGGGAAATTTTTTCTCGTCTTCAGTTTTAAAGTGAATGATGTATAAGTTCCTGATGGGTATACATCGATAATGGAATTATTTACATCATGAGTGAATGCGAGAGCTTTGGTGAGGTATATTACTAGCACGGTCTGTAACTAAAAATGATCCCGTAAAATTATCTGCATCGATAGAGCAATATTTCAATACATTTTCTCTTATCGACTCGTAAAATATTACTGTGCAACGTGGGAACAATGGTCGTCACGGGCAACAAAATTTCCAAAACCTTGCTTTGCGTGCATGATCAGTTAGCAGCAATAATACTAGTAGTATATAATATCATTGTTCGTTGCTACATATTACCAGAGACGAGCTCCGCGGTAAGAGGCTGTCAGGATATGTAAATCTTCACTTAACAAACACGACCTATAATTGACCCATGCAGTTTGCTGCAAGAATTTGAGTCCGTTGAATATACACATCCTTAAGAAAATTTCATAGCCCTTTAGTTGAAAACACTGCATGACATCAAATATTAGTTCTATAGCTCCTGAAGCCTACTTACGAGCATGGAATATCACCGCAATCGGAACAAATAAGTGAAATACACCATCGGTAGTGGCTAGAAGCTTATGATGATTACATATAATTGGTTCCCAAGACTGGCACCGCAAAATACACACCGTCACCTATAGCTATTAGTTACGCAAATATGCTTTCTAACTTAACGCAATTTAAACGGAATCATGTCTGTTGTGGCTGTATAATGCAAGTTGTAAAACCCTTCGTTGCAATTATGAAAGTAAAGCATTATTGAAGTGAAGCAGTAGATACACGGAAACCCTAACGTATGTCTGGTTCGGTCAGGAACGTTCAGACGTCGTATATACTTGATTCAAATTTATGGCACAGAGAATGCGCCATCAAATATTAAACTAGTAACCTGTCTTATCGCCAAAGCGGGTGAATTATTCTATAAAATGAGACCAAAACATCCGTTTCGAGCAGTTGTGGACATATTACCATTTTCGTGTATATAGTCCTGTTCTCGTGGTTCCATTTTGAAATAAATTTTGACCCACATCCTACATCTTAACTGCACCGCGTAGCAAGAAATAACCGGAACCAGCAACCGGAACCTGGTCTTCGAAACTTTATATAGTAAAACAGATTCAATATATCGGTTTTTGGACAGCCAGAGCAAAAAATGTCATCCACTATACACATTTGCATATACTGCGTCTTGCATATATATATAGTTTTATAAAAGCTCATTTGCAATACAAAATGAGTCGAACTTGATTCAGATATGTAACCGGTTGTCGAGTTACAATAAATGATATGTTTTTGGATTCTTTGGAACCCGACCCGAACAAATTTAGACTGCTTTTTCGAAGAAAACACGTTGGACAAATAGAGATTTCAAGCCTCCAAATGAGCTAAAAACCAAATAGCGGACATTGTCAAATTTAATCACTGCCACGGCTAATAATAATTGACAGACTACACTCGGAATTCAATAATTTCAGCAGTAGACCTATGATACAGATTTTCGATCAAGCGACTCAGCGAATCAAAACCGCTTTTTTCACCTTATTATTACAAATTCTTCCTGTAAGAAATTAATAGTAAAAAACTACATATTATTCATCAGTCGAATTTTCAGCAAATACTTAGGAAGTACTCACCATATTCAGGCAGCGAGTATTTAACTTCGACCGATCCAAATAGTCGCCCCGACGATGTATTGTGACTTGCAGAGTTGTTAAATTGAATTCCAGTGCCCGTTTTGGTTCTTGTGTCTATTTTGAAGAATCCATAGTCTGCAAAAACATATTTGTCTTATAGGACGACTCAGTCACGGCTCTAGGAATCTTCGGCAAGTTAGGCGCGACAAGACAAAAAACTCTAGTACTAAGAAAACGCACAAGGATGTTGACGGAAAACACGAGCTCGGGATCAATTTTGGAAACACTTTAAAAACGATGGCTTAGCATAGCGCTCGGGTTAAAGGCTGTAACGTTAAAGCAACCTTTTATTTACTTAGAGCGCAGTTATTAGTGTATCGTGTTTGCATTTCATTGTAATATTCCGCTCAAAAATTTTAACCACACCGAAAAGATATTTTTGAAAATGAATCAGGCCGTACAATCGCCGTATACAGCCTTTAATAACATGTTGCTTAGACTAAAAAAGCAAAACAAAAATGTCGAATCAAAAACCATTGACTCGTTGAAAGGATACGGACGAAAAACCTCTGAACAAACACTATTTTGGAATTACTGAGAGGTCAGTAGCCTTAAAAGACGCTCCGATGCTTTTATCGTGTTGTCCAAACTAAAAGAAGAATAAAATGTTGGTCGAAATCCTCGACTCGCTGAAAAGTTACGGCAAAAAACCTGTAAAATAAAATAACACTATTTCGGAATTGAAGTCTGGCCGCTGGATGTGTGGGAGGCGTCGTGGGTAGCCCAAAATCTTGTTCATACTTTTCCATACCGATTTCCTACCCATAGAAAAAGGTCATCCAAACGCAGACAAAAGTTATGGCCAAAATATGGGACACACAAACCAGCGAAGAAAGAGACAAACTTGCGGGAATTAGTATATATATCGGATAATGTCTTTTCGGTAAACCACCGATGGAACAGAGGCAGGGAATAACCGGAACCGAAATTTACCGGAATCGGAACCGTTCATTTAATCCGGATCCGGAACCGGAACCTGGTCTTCGAAATTTATATATAGTAAAACAGATGATGGAAGAAATGAAGGTATAGTGGATTTAAAATGCATTAAAAATAACTTTTACATTAAACTTAATGTATTGCGATGGTATTATTGCCTTTCTGAAACTTTAAAGAGACTGAGGAAGCTAATAATGTTTAATTATCGATCAAATATGTCGGTTTTTGGACATTCAGAGCAAAAAATGTCTTCCACTATACACCATTGCGTATACTGCGTCAAATCGAATGTGGTTACAAAGCTTGGAGCGTAGAATACACACTTTCGCTCTGTCTCCAGTCGCCTCCCTTTACTACACATACGTTTGTTGCATGTTCTTCGGTAGGAAACTCAAAATTTTTGGTTTATATGATTCTAAGAGAAAATATTAGATAGAATGTAATTTTCTGATCAGTGGTCAGAGACACTGTTTAGGCTAGCGTTGAAAAAACAGTGTCTGTCAGTTAGATCATAATGATAACTTTCTAATCAGAATACTATAAATGAGACACACTGTGATGCTGCTCCCACAGTTTCAATTAATACAGTTCATTGCCAAGAAAGCAGTTTCTAGCTGCGTTGCAGTTAACGTTAGTTTACTTCACTTTAGACAGATTTAGCAAGTTTACAAGCGCACTGGCGGGTGCTTGACGCAATTTATGTTAGCCAAGCATACCCTAAGTACTTCTGCCTAAGCCATACTCTGTTACCGAGTTGGACCGGTTTAATTCAAACGTATCCCACAGACTTCTGGATGTGTAAAATAGCTGCTACAAGCATCGACCTGGCTTTGATTTAACAAACTCCTGCAGGTTATTATGAAAAAGTCCAACTGAAATTATGTGCACTACTTACGTTTCAAACGTCAAATTGCTTAGTTAATCTTTTCTTTTGCTTGGTTGTATTGGAGCTTGATCATTGTATAATATATATTACATATATATGTTTGGATCACAGATGAAGCAAAAAACGTGGAAAATTTCAAACAAACTTTTTAAACCGGAATTCCGGTTCCAGTATGGTTTTTGCCCTTTGCCGGAACCGCAACCGGAACACGATTTTCGCCGGAACCGGAATTCCGGTTACTTTCTGGTATGTACGTAATATGTATATATTACTTATCTCCATAGCTTAACTCCAGAAACTTACTGTATCCTTTATTGAACACATCATTGGCAGATTTTCCCAAATCACCAAATTTTGGGGGTGACATACTGAATTCTTTGGTACTACTACAACAAAGTAAAAATCCAAAGAGCTGAAAATTATATATACAGTACAGCAACAAATATGTGTATATGCTAGATGCTTCGATCGGTCATGAATCTGAATCATGAAGATCAAATCCGTGTCATGAATATAGTTTCGGCGGACGTCCTCTTGAAAGCAGGGCATGCATCCGTGACCTTGACGTAACGATTGCTGATAACCTGAAATGTTCCGCACATTGCGCTGATGCTGTGCATCGCGCGACGCAGGTTTTATACTGCCTGCGTAGAACTATCAGCAATAAGAATATCCCAATAATTCGTAAACTCTATAAGTCCTTGGTTAGAACGATACTTGTATACTGCTGCACTGTATGGTGCCCTTGCTACGCCAGGGATATCGAACTAGTAGAGAAGGTACAGCATAGTGTAACTCGACTGATTCCTGGTTTTTGTGCTTTATCGTATGAAGAAAGGCTCAACCGTTTCGGCATACAAACCAAGACTAGGCGCCTGCGAGCAGATCTAATCTTAATATACAAAATTGTGCTATGGCTTGGTTCGAGTCTCTATTGATGCATTTTTCGAGGTTATTCCTCCGGGCTGTCTTCGAGGTCATCGTTTTCGTATTAAGCCGAAATTCAATCCAATCTGGAACTATGCGCTGCATTCCTTTTCGTACCGCACTGTTAATTACTGGAATCAATTGCCTGAAGAAGTTGTTTCGGAAGCGACTATTGCCAAGTTCAAACGGATGCTCCACGACTCTGGTTCACTGCCACAATACTGACATTTGCTGCCGCGTGTTCTTGTCTCTTCAGGTATCTTCAAAGTACTCTACTCAACAGCTTTCAAGAAACAGAGCGCCGAAGACGGCGCTTTTGCTGGCAATACAATTCAGCTCTTCTATCAACGGTGCTCATAGTTGTTCATTTGTTGCCTGCGGTGAGCATAACAAAAACGTCGAAGCCTAGTTAACAAAAAATTTCTTGGATAAATCTTCGAAAGCCGTTGCGCTTCCGAAAGGCAATTTGGAGCACAGTTCATATACTATTTATTTCATGCCCCTTTCTTGTCTGTTCAAACTCTGAAAGAATAACAAAGACTACTCCAGTAATTGTTAACTGACCTCTCCACAGGACCAAAATTTTACTTGGAGCCTGCAGCTCCAACCAGGGGGAACTGAGAATTCCCCCTGTATACTTAGACAAAACCGTACCCAACAGTTCAACTGAAGGTTTTATAGCTTCATTTTCCTGTTTTCCAAGCATTTACATCATCTTTCTGGTATGTACGTAATATGTATATATTACTTATCTCCATAGCTTAACTCCAGAAACTTACTGTATCCTTTATTGAACACATCATTGGCAGATTTTCCCAAATCACCAAATTTTGGGGGTGACATACTGAATTCTTTGGTACTACTACAACAAAGTAAAAATCCAAAGAGCTGAAAATTATATATACAGTACAGCAACAAATATGTGTATATGCTAGATGCTTCGATCGGTCATGAATCTGAATCATGAAGATCAAATCCGTGTCATGAATATAGTTTCGGCGGACGTCCTCTTGAAAGCAGGGCATGCATCCGTGACCTTGACGTAACGATTGCTGATAACCTGAAATGTTCCGCACATTGCGCTGATGCTGTGCATCGCGCGACGCAGGTTTTATACTGCCTGCGTAGAACTATCAGCAATAAGAATATCCCAATAATTCGTAAACTCTATAAGTCCTTGGTTAGAACGATACTTGTATACTGCTGCACTGTATGGTGCCCTTGCTACGCCAGGGATATCGAACTAGTAGAGAAGGTACAGCATAGTGTAACTCGACTGATTCCTGGTTTTTGTGCTTTATCGTATGAAGAAAGGCTCAACCGTTTCGGCATACAAACCATGAAGACTAGGCGCCTGCGAGCAGATCTAATCTTAATATACAAAATTGTGCTATGGCTTGGTTCGAGTCTCTATTGATGCATTTTTCGAGGTTATTCCTCCGGGCTGTCTTCGAGGTCATCGTTTTCGTATTAAGCCGAAATTCAATCCAATCTGGAACTATGCGCTGCATTCCTTTTCGTACCGCACTGTTAATTACTGGAATCAATTGCCTGAAGAAGTTGTTTCGGAAGCGACTATTGCCAAGTTCAAACGGATGCTCCACGACTCTGGTTCACTGCCACAATACTGACATTTGCTGCCGCGTGTTCTTGTCTCTTCAGGTATCTTCAAAGTACTCTACTCAACAGCTTTCAAGAAACAGAGCGCCGAAGACGGCGCTTTTGCTGGCAATACAATTCAGCTCTTCTATCAACGGTGCTCATAGTTGTTCATTTGTTGCCTGCGGTGAGCATAACAAAAACGTCGAAGCCTAGTTAACAAAAAATTTCTTGGATAAATCTTCGAAAGCCGTTGCGCTTCCGAAAGGCAATTTGGAGCACAGTTCATATACTATTTATTTCATGCCCCTTTCTTGTCTGTTCAAACTCTGAAAGAATAACAAAGACTACTCCAGTAATTGTTAACTGACCTCTCCACAGGACCAAAATTTTACTTGGAGCCTGCAGCTCCAACCAGGGGGAACTGAGAATTCCCCCTGTATACTTAGACAAAACCGTACCCAACAGTTCAACTGAAGGTTTTATAGCTTCATTTTCCTGTTTTCCAAGCATTTACATCATCTTATCGTTACATTTGTGACATATTTCTTGTGTAAGCACAGAAAGTGTGTATTTCTGCAGGTCTTATTTCATTTTACTTAAGATTTTGTCATGAGTAATCTAAATATAAGCAATAAATTCATTTTTGTTAAAACTGTTCCTTGCTAGGATGATCATTTTTGTGTCACTTGAAAGTACCTGGTGGTTCTCGCTGGGGGTTGACCTGCGGGGAATCCTAAATTTACCTGGTGGCACGATCTTGGGCACCCGAAATAAAAACTGACAGTGAGATTCTAAATGTTCCCACAGCTGCGCTCCAGAAAAATATTCTTGTTGCCAACCGAGTAAGCACAAAATGAGTATCATTAGTTTTAGCGTATTATGTAGTAATATTCTATATATTGCGATTTGCTACATATATATTATATATGTAGCTCGCACGCAAAGGTGAAACAGAGAGAACCATATGTAACAGGTTGTGTATGATGTATATACCGGCCTGAGACGTCGAACACTTAACCCATTGAAAATCATAAAACGTCGTCGACCCTAAACACACCGAAAACCAACTGACAACGCATCAATATGTGCTTATCTCTATATAACCATATCATCGTGTTCGGCCTACCTTAGAACCTATATAAACAATTCTTGGTGACCTACATGCAATACGTAACTAAATACCTCAAGACTACTATATTCAGGAGATCCGGTTAATTGACCCTAACCCTAATGAAAACCTATGGAAAGGTATTAAGATAGCCGTGTTACACTCCATATAACCAAACTGTCGTATTCAGCCTACCGGAAAACCTATATATGCAATTCTTGATGACCCGTACGCAATGCCTAACCAAACAACAGAAGATGCTAGATTCTAGAATCAGGAAATGGGAAACCCTAAACCCATTACAAACCCATCAAAATGCATGTAATATGCACGCTAGAAATGTTCGACTAAAGGTCACATTCTCATCGCCGCTTATTCTATCGAATAAAAATGTGCCGAAATCTATCTACCCGAACATGAGTTACGAATGACAGAAAGACAAATTTTCAAGATCTTCCACCTAGAGCCGTCAGTGTAAACTCCGCTCGCTTTGTTCGCACCGTTTCATTTAGTCCGGGGTTATAAAAGCAATTTGAATCATAATTGGCTTTTTTAAGTAAAACTTATACTTTTGTAACATAACTTTAAAGCGTCCAAATAAGGAACGTAAAAATAACGAAAAAGATATTAAAGAATTTATAGCAATTTTGAACTCAGAAATCATGCACACATTCAGTACGAGAGGATTAATCTTTGTACGCATTAAGTGACAAACATAAGAGATCAATAGGCTTGATGAGGCAGAATAAACTTATACAGATATCTTCAACCAATTATTTACTATAACGCTTTACTTCGGGGTTCCCTTAGGGTGTAACACTTGGGTCAAAATGGGGTTTTGAATCAAAACAAACAAAAGCGACGATATCTTCGCAACCGCTGGAGCTACATAAGTGTTTTTGGTATGATTCTGCAGAGCGACTTATGTTGTATGGATCTGCATTATCAATGCTGCAGGGTTGGAACAAAAAGGGTTTTGAACTAAACCCGTGGGATCCACAATACACAAAAACGGCAGATCTACGCAACCATTCGAAACATATGAGTGTTATTGGGCTCAATTTGTAAAATGATTTGTTGCTATTGTCATTATTTAGGCTGCAAGGATGTGTCACGAGTTTTTGGATGAGTCCATGAGACCTAAAATACACGAAAACGGCAAATCTCCGCAACGGTCAGAATTTGTAGATGCCATTGGCCTCATTTTGTAGAACAATTTATCCGCTATGCAGCACTTACACATTGTGGGTGCCGAAATGTGCAATAAGCGGACATAGCTGCTCCCCTTCGCTTTTCATGTTCTAACCTGTACTTTTCCGCCCATGCTTTTCTCTTGACTCGATGGTATCGTTTGCTTTTTCTATCTTTTCCTTAAGAACGTTTTGGATCGCTCGAATTTCTTCGAATACTTGTTTCGGAATTTCCGATTTTGTTTCATATGTTGAAAACCTTCCTGGTTCGACTAATGCTTCTACCGCTTTTTCATGGATCGTTACGGGACTGTCAGGCTGTAGTTGTTCTGCTACTCCCACTGTGAATGTTCTTTCAGCTTCTGCTTTTTCTATTTCTGATCTTGGTGTTGACGTCAAAAATCGATGAGTACTGTACGTTAATTGTTCGCCTGAGGACCATTGCCTTGGTGTAACAATTGGTTGTGCCACTACTGGTTTTGGTGTCTCGAATCTAGTGGTTATCGTTTATTTCAACGCTTTCTGCTTGGTTTTTGTTACCGGTACCGTTTCCACCTATCTTTTAGTGTCGCTTCCGTAGTCATGTTCTTGTGGTGGTTTCGGTCCTTCTTTAATTCGAGGATCTCTGCTTTTTGTGACAGCTTCTTTTACACTTCCGGCCTGTTGTACTTGTTTCGGTGGGTCGTATCGTCGCGGAATTGCTCTTCTGCTACGATCTACAAGTTTTGGTTCGCTTGCCGGTATTGTTGCTTGACGTTTCTCTTCCATCTCTGTTGGACCTTCTTTTTGTCCGTCCTGCATTCTTTTCCAGATCGCTCGTCCGATTGGTTGCCATAACACTCGATCTATTTGTTTTTGACGTCAATATGTCCATTTTTCTTGTCGTTCTTTTGTTTTTCTATCTTCGTAGTCTTGTTGAACTTGCTTTTTCTCTTCTTCTGGTGTTTGTCTAACCTTTCCACCTTTACCGACTTATTGACCAGCCCATTATACCATAAACGAATTCAGTTTTCTGCTCCAAGTTCATTCTTTTGACGATTTGCATGTCGAATCCGTATATTGCAGCTTTTTCTTTCGGTTTCCATTTCCGTAACCACGGTGCTCCTCTTTCGCTCGGCGGTGATTCTGTTTCTTGCGATTTTCTTTCATATTGGTATCGCCGTCTTCCTCACAGCACTGGTTTTCGGCATTCGTATCGTTTTGATGACGGATAATAGTACTTTGGTTCTTGTTCTGATCTTCTGCTCCCACTGCGATTCTGGTCGGCTCGATTGAGGTCTTCGGTTCTCGGTGTTCAAATGGTTCTGAGTATTTGCGTCTACCGTCTGTAGACTCACGTCTTGAAGATCTCGGTCGGCCTTGTTTCGCTTCTTGTAATCCTTCTTTCGGAGATTTAGATCTGTTTGTGCCTTGTTTTTTCTTTGGTTCTTGTTCTTTCTTTTTCTCTTGTCTCATTTTCAATTCTCAGTAAGTTCGTTCGCCCGTTTCCATCACTGCTGGTCTTAATGTTTTATTTTCATCTTTTATATTATTTTTGCCAACGGTTCGTCGTCATCATCTTCGTTGTAATCGAGATCTTTCTCTGGGGATTAGATTTCCTCCAATGGTGTTGGGTCGACTTCCATTGGTTCCTGGCTTGATGATCGATGTGCTTTCTCCAGGCTGCGCTTCCCGGTGAACTGACCCTGAATAGCTGCCAAGCCCACCGAGTTGCGCCTCCTGTTCTCACTTTCTTTTGGTATCGTTTCTTGGTCAGTCATAGCTTTCTACATTTGTGCTTGCTGATGAGCTGCCCCCAAATGGCTGGCAAGCACACCAGTTCGTACCTCCAGCATATCCCCATTTTTTGGAACTTCTGTCGTTGGTTGTTGTTCTTTCGGATCTTTTAGCGTTTCCAGAATTCGCATTTTGTTTTCCCTCTTTCTGGCGCTCTTCTTCCGTTTTGTGTCCTCGTCTTTCTTTTTGATGTTTTGCATATCCTTGTTTTGTGTCGTCGTGTTGTTGGCATGCTTTGATTCTTTGCGCTGTTTATTGTTGCTTTGTTTCTATTCTTAGTGCGTTAATTTCTGTGTCGATTTTGTCGGTTTCTGAGAATCCGCCATGATTCATTCCGATATCGCCAATTTGGGCTGAGATTATCGCTCGCTGTTTAATTAGTTCGTTCAAGACTTCTTGATTTGTCTTGATCCATCGTGTTTCGTTGACGTATCTCGCGGAGATGTCTTCGTCTTTGCCATGATTGGCATCTTCTCTTGAATGTGGCTAACTGTTTTTGTTTCTCCGCTACTCTTTCATCAATTTGACATAACCGAAGTTTATTAACGTCGAATTTCTTTTGTTTCGCCGATCGATCCGGCGGCTGTTCGTACATGCTGCTCACGAATTGGCATTGTTCTTGTAAATATGGTTTGATCTTTTCGTCGAATTCGCATTGGATCTTTGTGAATATTTCGACTTTCTTTTGCTCTTCCTCCAATGTTTGTGGCCTGGCTTCGATTCGTACCATTGGCGTTCGGAACCATGGTTATTTCTTTACAATCTTTGTGATCAGGTCCCACACTTCCTTGTTCACCGTTCTATTTATTGCTGTTTCGTTCGATCGACTCGCCATTGCGATTATCACTGGGAATAGTAATGTTGCATCGCGACGGTTTTTACCACTTGTATGATCGTCCCTGCGCTCTTTTTCCATTGTCAATTTTGATATTTGAATCGTATTGGTGCGAATAATCTGTTACTATCATATATTTGTTCGTAATATTCTATTAATATTCTTTTTTGAGGACGTACCGTTCCACCAATTTCTGTGTCGTCATGGATTCTTGTTCGCCCAACAATTTTTGTAGCTCGCTAAAGTCAATTGTCGTAGGAACCGCCGGGTATGGTTGTTCTTTTGGTTTGAATGTTGCATCCCACATTTGTCTTCCGTTGTCGATATCGTTCCACAGTCTATATAATGTTCCCCTTTCTATTTCTTTATAGAGCACATCGGGTATTCGTCCTTCAAATTGGGCGATATCGACAATTCCCACTTCGACATCGCTTGTTTGTATTGCCACGGATAGAATATATTTCCCGGCTGTCTTACTGGCTTTGTCGTCCCAAAACTCAATGTTGATCCACGTAAGGCAATTCGGGTGGATGCCGTTTTCTTCGCAGAATTCTTCAAGTGCCATCTTTCCGGATGAGACTGCCCTCATTCTGAACATTGGAAGTTTTGCGACCACTATTGCGATTGAAATGATGTTCGTTCGAACCGGGTGGATGACTTCGGCTTCCTTCAGTCTCGATTATAATTGCTACGTGCCCCGTCTTGACATTATATCCTAACACCGTTTGGTAGTCGATCCAACGTTGCCGCCATCTGGATCGGACTAGGATTGAGTGGGTATCGTCGTTGAATTGCCATTATATTTTCGTTTCAATGATTGAATGATATTATGATCACTCTTGTGATGGTTATGGTCACTTTGTACGACCATTCTTTTTGATCATCGACTATCGTATCAATTATTGATCACCGTTTGTTCGATCGTGTGTCTTGTCACCGCTTGTTTGGTTATTTCGTTAAATCACTGATTGCGCACCCGAACTTTCTACTTCTCAATGATTGAGTCAGACGTTCTTCAAGCTCGCCGATTATGTCGTAGTTCACCGATTGTATAGAACGTTCTTTTTGTTGTCATCGATTGAATTCCCCGATTGAATTGAACGTTCTTTTATTCGATTCTTGCACCGATTGTCGATCGTTTCGATGCGATCAGTTTGTATTTGGTTTGGATACTGATTGATCGATCGATTGTTTCTTTCCGTATTGTTCCGGTCGTTTCGTTCGCCCGGCACCACTTTCTTCGCCCCTAACACCGTGATTAATATTTCTATTACGTACTTCCGCCGATTATAATTGTAGTATGCTATAATTAATAAAAATACAATATAGTTATAACAATCAATTACAATTCTTTCAGTTTATATAAAAATATTTTATACTACTTTTGTACTTTTTATACAATACATCACTGTTCTTTATTTGACCCTTTCTCCGTAAGTATGATCATGAACGATTGCATGTAAAACTTGCTCTTGCAGTGCGTAATTTTTATGAAATAGGAGCAGTACCATAGAGCTTCTTGAGGATCATCTTCTAATCCTACGCATGCTTGATGGAAACATGGAAAACACATATCGCATTGCACCCATTTTATATCTAGTCCTGTTTCATTATCTTCTTTCCATGATCCTTTGCATTTTCCAGAATAATAATCTTCCTGGGCTAAACGTTGGCGTGATTCTTTTTGAATATGCTTTAATTTGGCTTCATAACCTGCGTAATCTTCTGGATCACCGCCGAAATGTTTGAATATTGTACAATTGTACCATGTTGGGCGTTGGGTTCCACTACGAACTTTTACTAATAAGATATTCGGAAATTCGACTTCAACGACCCGAAAGAATCTATCAAATTCCGGATGGTAAACGCTACTGTAAACGCCCATTAAGGATTTATTCGGATTATTCATCAAAACTAGGTCGCCATTGCTGAACGTTCTTTTTTGTTTGCCCTTCGATCGAAATATTTATTGCTTATATTGTTTCTGGGCTGGGAATAATCTTTTCCGTACTTGGTCCCATGTTGTTGTTAATTTATCGATTAATTGAAGCGCGGATCCTTCGTCGGTAGTTGCTGTTAGATATCCGTGAATTGAGTTCTCTCCCGGTTAATCAGGGTCACAGCCGGGTAGTACAAAAATGGGGTTTGTAACCGTTGATACATGTAACGCTGTACGATATGCAAAACATAATGGCACCAGGAATTCATCCCATTTGTCGGAGTCTAGTTCTGTTATTGGTTTAAGCATTGCAAAGTGTTTGGTTCCATCTTTCGACCAGTCCGTTGGCTTGATGATGATATGGTGCTGAGTACACTTTATTTCCAATTTGTGCTAGTTCCTTAGTGAAATTATCGGCGGTAAAGCAAGGACCTTGGTCGGTTAGTACCACTAAAGGGTCTGTGTCGGCATACAATTCTTTCAATGAAAAGTTTGGTAATCGTACTAGCTGTTTGGTCCGGTACTGCAAACGTTTCGGGCCATTTCGTGAAGTAATCCATAAAACAGATGATATACTTGTTGGGTTGTTGTATGGGTCCAATGATGTCAATGCCTAGCGTATAAAATGGTGCTAGGGCCTTGATCGGTTGAAGCGGGTTCCTTCATTTCGGTCGTCAAAATCGGGCATACGGGATACATTCTTCGATGTATTGTCGTAAATCACGGAACATGCTTGGCCAAAAACCTTTTTCGTCATCTTGTACCATACTTTCTCGAATCCCAGGTGCCCTCCGTACTTCGTTGTGAGGTACATTTCGAATAGTGGTCGTCGAATAATCAGGTAAAGGCAAATGGAGGTATACCACAATCTGGAATTCATCTGGTTCGGTTTGTTGCGATTGATCCTTTCTTCGTAATCGGTACCGGATGTCGCCAAAGATGATGAATTGTTGTTCATGCGCTACGATCCATTTCTTTTCGAATTCCTGGGTGGAATGCAAAAATTCATTATTTTCGATGTAGTATATGAATGAAAGAATTCATTTTGCGTCTTCATTTTACGCACGTACCAGTTCTTCTGGTGTCCACGGTGGTTCCAAACGAAAGTACAGTGAATACATCTCGGCATCGGTTATTTCGGGTTCATCACGTTCTTCGGGTTGATCCAATTCCTCTTCCGACTCGATTCTTTCTTCGTATGCGTTCGTTATGCATCGTTCTTTGACCTCTTTCTATTAACGGTTCAACTTGAACTCTTTTTCTTGTTTTTCGCCGTTTTGAATATAAGGTGACGCCTCGGAATTCGAGTACGCTATCTTCTTAATCTGATGTTTCACCGCGGCTTCTGAATGGTTGCTCTCTTTTGATTCTTTGGTTTCTTTTTGTTGGGTTCTTTAGTTCTTATTTGAATCGCTTGTTGTTGGTTCCCGCTAATTCTCTTGGTGGTTAGCGGTTTGTATTCATTCTTTACTTCTTCATCCTCCGATTCCAGATTTTCTGTTCCAAGGAGAGCTGGTGGTCATGACATACAAGCCGCGTTGTTCTGATATCGTCCCGGCTTATATACAATTGTATATTCGTATTCGAGAATCTTGTTCGCCATTCGAGCTAATCGCACGGTTCCAGGTCTCAGTTCCGGTCGGTTTTTGTTAAGGATATGGACCAATGGTGCTTGGTCCGTGATGATCGTCTTGTGGTTCCCCAATAAGTACGTCCGGAAATGTTGAACCGCACGAATTACCGCCAATCATTCCTGTTCCGTGAAAGAGTAGCGGGTTTCTTCATCGCGATACTTGTTGCTATCATAATGGATCATATGTTCGTTCCCCGGTTCGTCTTCTTGGGATAGGATGTATCCGATACCATGTTTGCTTGCGTCAGTGTACAGAATAAACGGCCTGTACGGATCGGATATCCCAATACTGGAGATTTTGAAATCTTGGTCTTTAGATTATCGAATGCTTGTTGCTCCGTGCACAGTTGACAGAACTTCACCATCCTTGATCGTTTGTTGGTGATATCATACAACGGTGATGCTACTGTTCCATAGTTTTGTACAAATTATCTGTCGCATTCCAGCTAACCCAAGGAAACTCTTGAGTTCTGTCACCGTCTTCGGTTTCGATAAATTATGTATCTTTTCGATCTTTCCAGGGTCCGTTGAAATTTTTCTTTCAGGAATTCGCACTTTGATCCTTTTGCTTTGAGATTCGCTTCACAAAGACGTTGTAGTATGTGGCTGATATCGTACAAATGGTCCCAATACGACGTTGAGAAAATTATGATGTGGCCGAGATAGTATAGGCATGATTCCATTAAGACGCCCGTCAAGATCAGCTGCATCATTCTTTGAAATGTTGCAGGAGCGTTCGTCAATCTGAACGGCATGACGTCGAACTCGGACAGTCCGTCGTGACAGATGAACGCGGTGTGTTCTTTGTCTTGTTCATTCATCGGTACTTGCCAATATGAGATCAAGGGTTGAATAGTATTTTGCTACGCCTAACGCGTGCAAGGGAAAACTGTAACGCTTTGTTATTGAATTGAGCAAAATCTTTTTGGTCCGTCTTTCTTGTACGTAAAATACGATCGGTGATACCCATGCATCTTCTAATTATTCCTTGATCGAGCATCTCTTGTACTTGCTCGCTTGATTCCGATCCACGTATGGTAGGCGTCGTAACGGTTGTTGTACCGGATCCTCGACTGTAGTTTCAATGTAGTGTTCTGCTTGCATATTGATCCCAATATCAAAGCCCGATTTTGAAAAGACTTCTTGATAATTGTGAAGTACCGTTGCCAGGTACGCCTTCACTTCTTCGTCGGTAACAGCTTTTTCCAAATCACTTTCGGCTGGAAGTTCAATACTGTTCATATGCTCGGTTTGGCGTATTACTTACTCTTGGAACTGTTCGACGTCGATCCTTCGTTGTTCTATCTTCTTTTCGTGTATTCCCGTCTCTACCATTGATATAATTTGTGGATTCTTTATTTGGATGTTGCCGGTCCAGGATTTGATGATCGGCTTTCCTCTTTTTCCGAATTTCATCCATTTTGGATCTTCTTCTTTCTCTTCCATTTGGTTCTTCTTTTATTTCTTTTCAATCCGATCCATCGCTCTTTGGAAATTTTTCCACGTCGACCACTGTTATTACGATGGTTTCTTCGACCTTCCGTACAGTGGCTGATCTTCAATTATTTGAATTTCGGCCGTGTTCAGATTACACAGCGTATCATGATGTTGCTCTTTTCCGCTTTGGCAATACTGTTTCGATTCGCCAAACCATTGTTGATTTTCGTCAAGGGTTCCACTACTATTGTGTCGCCTTCTTTTGTTCTCTCCGGAGTCTTTACTTCTATGAATTTCGTCGATCATGGCGGGATCACTTGTTTGTATGAACACTTGCAAATTTCGACATGATTGTCATATTCTTTGCTAATTGACCCCATTTCGTTGGTTCGCCAACTATGAGGGATCGGTTGATTATTCATTTTGATTCGTAGTTGATGATAATCGATCACCAGTTCGAAAGCTACCAAGAGATCGTGTCCGTATATCGCGATTCTTGAAAAGTTCCGGATTACGATGAATCGGATCTTTCGTAGCTACTTTCTTTTCGAACTGGACTTGTACGAAGAAGTAGCCCACTGCTCTTTCTGTTAGATCTCCGTTGAATTCAACTGCGCATAGTGCTGTTTCTTTGAGCGCTAGATTTTTGAAATGCCTTTCATTTTGTTCTTCGCTGATGACCGTTATTTGTGATCCAGTATCGACCAAACCTCGTAGCTTCTTGTTCACTTCCGGATACGCACTAATGTATTATCGTGATAGCACGGTTGGATTGCTGCATGGTTCATGTTCTCTTGACTGGTCCACTTGATTTACTTCGTCGAATGTTTCTTTTCGTCCACCGATATATCCGCGATCTTTCCAAATTCTTTTTGAGTATTCTCTTTTCTTTCTACTTCGCTAAATTTTGATGGTCGGTTGTTTGCCGTTTCATTTGATTGATTCGGTCGGTTTGGTAATATCCTATATCGATTTGGGCCTTGTTGCTGATTTCCCATTCGGGTTTGTCTTGTACTCTGTCCCACATTTCTTGGGGCGCATTGCTCCGATCTATGGACAAACTTTCCGCAGTTGTTGCACCTTGATGGCCTTTGATTCATTACCATTTGTCGATTCTGTTGCTGTTGAATTGCCATCAGTACTGGCATTCTTTGTTGTTGTTGCCAATTCATTTGCGGTTGTATTGGTTGTTGTGGTACTTGCACCCACTGCCTCGTTTTAGAAGTAGGTTTGTTGTATTTCCATCTGTCCATAGTAAGGTTGTATCGGTTGCTGGTAATTCATGCCAGTCTGTGTTGGCATTATCGATATCGGTGTTGTCCACGGTTGCATTACTTGTTGCTATTGCGGATGGTGTACTTACATCGGTCGATTGTTCTACCGTTACGGCCGCCATTGTGTTTGTAGTCTTTGTACCATCGGTCGCCATATCGACCCATACTTCATTTCGCTTGACCCGGTCGGTTCGGTTGGATGTCTCGATACCTTAGTCGTTGATCGCTTGTACTTTGCAATACTTGGGTCATTTGTTGATCGAGGTTCTACACTGCTTCGACTTTCTCCGTCATTGTTGCGATAGTTCCTTCTTTTGTAACACATAATCGGCTTCGGTTGTCATTGTGTAACCCTGTGATCAACCAGGACTTGACGACTTCCTCGGCGATTGATTCGAGTATACTTTTCGTGATGAGATATCGTGCTGCGTAGTCCCGTAACCCATCTACGAAATCCTCGACTGTTCCCATTTGCAGTAGGCTTTGCAACTTGTTCATGTGATTTGTCAACGTCTTCGGTATATCCAATCTTTCTTCGAACTTCTTGACCAATTCGTTGTAGTTACTGAGTTCTTTATGCTTTTCGAGCGTCAGGACTTCCATGTATTCTTCTGCTTTCCCGCTCATCTTTGCTTTCAAGACTCTCAACTTCTCTTGTTCCTCGTCAATTCCATCTTGAGCCAGCGCTTTTACGATTTCTTTCCGAAATTTTTTGAAGGTTGACTCGCCCATGTAAGTTTGTAGATTGCGAATCTCGTTCTCCATTTTGACAATGATCGCTTGGACGATTGAATGTTGCGTTGTATTCGGTACTTGCGGCATTTCTTTGGTCAATACTTCGATCAATTGGTTTATTGTCGTCAGATCGTTTGTTGGGGTTGATGGTATTGACATACGTATGGCATTGCTATTGCTAATGGTACTCCGGGATGGATCATCGAATTACTCCCAGCGAGTGGGATTTGATTGTATTGGGGAAACGATGGTGTTGCAAAATAGTACCCATATGCGCCGTTTTGTATAGTGCCGGTTGCCGTAGTTTGCGCTTGATTCCAAGTGTTCATCGTGTGAAATGCGTTCTTTGTTACGTGCGGGTTTGCATCCGATTGTATCCATTCTCGCTTTGCGTTGCACCGAAACTCATTGTCGCGGTCGGAATTTGTACTTGATTCCATGTGTACCCCGTTTGACTCGCATAAGTTTGTTCTTTATTTGCTAATTTTGCAAATCGGATTGTGTTAAATTGGATTTTGTTTGCACCGAGTTGGTATTGATTTGCACCGAATTGCGTTTGCCTTGCGTTGATCTCGCTTGTATTGCCTCGTATTTAACTTGCACCGAATTCGTTTTGATCTGTGCCCATTCGTTCGTGATTTGTGTAGGTTTGGTCTTGATTTGTGTTGAATCGCATTTGGTTCATGCCAACTCGATATTGGTTTACACCGAATTCATCGTAACTTGCACCGAATTGTTCAAGATTTGCATCGAATTGATCGTTATTTGCCTCTAATTGTTCTCGATTTGTTTTGAGTCGAATTCGGCTTGTGCTGATTTGTAGAGTTGCAGCCGGGTCCGGGTATTCCGGGTATTTTTCGAAGAAAAATCCGGGTCCGGGTCCGGGTATTTACCTCCAACAAATTCCGGGTCCGGGTCCGGGTATTCTTCCAAAGAAAATTCCGGGCGTTGGATCATGTAAAGCGTTGAAATGAAACAGCATTCGTTTCTTGATATTGCGTTTATACCTGATCGCGTTCGTTAGCGTGTAGCAATAATTGCGTTCTTTTGTGCAAAAAGCTAAGGTCAAAAATAAGGTGGTTAGGGCTGGCAATCGACTCCGAATGTTTTGTACCTAAGTACTATATATACGACGTACAGCACGAGAGTAACAACGCATGGTTTAGAAACCGAGACTGAAAAACCTTGTGACAGTTCGTACGTTGTTAACGCCTTGCAAAGATATGTAAACAAGCGAGTATATTTCTATTTTAGAAGCGAGCCTAGGAATTTCAGTATTCTCGCCTCTAGTAGGTGCGCATCTTCTCCATTGTTTCGACATTATGGCCCTGGCTGTTTTACCCCCTTACAATTTTTATTCTCTCGTCAACTTCTGGGTATTCCGGGTATTTTTGTTTCAAAATTCCGGGTCCGGGTATTTGCCTCCAACAAATTCCGGGTCCGGGTCCGGGTATTTCTTTCCAAAAATTCCGGGTCCGGGTCCGGGTATTTCTTTCCAAAAATTCCGGGTCCGGGTCCGGGTATTTCTTTCCAAAAATTCCGGGTCCGGGTCCGGGTATTTCTTTCCAAAAATTCCGGGTCCGGGTCCGGGTATTAATTTTTAACTTTTGCAACTCTACTAATTTGGTCGTAATTTATGCCGAATTGGTTATCATTTGCATTGAGTCGGCTTTGGTTTGCACCGACTAGTTCTTTATTTGCGCTAGATTGATCATCCATCATTTATATATATCGTTTCGATCTCGGTTTGCATGGAATAGTATTCGATTTACGCCAACTTGGTCTTGGTTTGCACTGAGTCGTGTTTGAGTTGTACCGGATTGGTCGTTAATTGCACCGAATGAATCGTACTTCGTGTCAAACTGATCTCGATTTGTGTTGGGTGGCATTAGTTTTGCGCCGAATTGGTTTTCATTTCATTTTTCATTGACCTTATGTTCGATTCGTACTAAGTCAAATTTTACTGGGACTTGATTTGGACCGGCTGCTTTATTTTTTTAACTCAGTTGCTGTTGTTGCTCTTGCACTTGCTGGATCTCGCCGATTGTTTCTTGATCACTGACTGTAATTGTTATCAGTTGTGCCATCGGAATCTCCGGTTCGTCTTGATAGAAGACTTTGCATATTCGTTCGAGCTCTTTGGTGAGGGTCGCATGCTTCTTTATGAATTGTAGCTGCCTTTCTTTTCGGTGTGGCAGCGTTTGCATCGCTTCCCGCATTTCTTTTTTGCGGTCTTCTGTTGTGAATAGTTGGTCGGTGCTTGCTTCTTCTTGAAACCTCTCGGTATACGTTTCGTTTAGGCTTCTTCTTTCTTGCATTTGTTCTTGTCTTTTTGGTTCTGGAGTTATTTCTTCATTTCTTTCGTCATATTTGAGCTTTTCGTTGTTTTTTGGGTCATTTAGTTTGATAGTTCACTCCCGACGTTCTTTTTCGTCGTCGGTTCTTTGTCCGTTGTTGCGCTAGGTGATGTTCTCTAAAGTGGCATTTTAATATTTACAATTTAACGTACCAGATATGCTCTTCCTCGCATTATCTGATAAACAGCAAGAGATACACCAATTGATTTTAGGAAGAGCACAGCCGAATGAACGGCTTACGATAAATTTGTGTAGTTGATTGAATTGTGCATTGAGTTGAACGTGCTGATCGCCCTGAAACGGGACAGAACAGCAGCAGCGGCAGCCAGAGATACTACATAAGTGGTAGCCACCCCGAGTCATGTAATCGGCGCTTGAAAGAGTTGACTGACGGTGCGAGAACCACATCCGCCGGGAGGCTGTTCCATGAAGAAACAGTTCTATAGGCAAACGAATATCACGCACAGTCGAGATGTGATGTTGGTTTCGCACGAATTTTGAATGGGTGAGATTGGCGTGTACGATCTGATGATATTATTTCAAAAAATCTTGATAACGGTAGGTCCACTAAATTGTTCACCATCTTGTAAATTGCAATCATATCAGCTCTCAACCGACGTGTTTCGAGCTTCTGAAGCTGTAAAGCAGAGAGTCTATCTTCATAGGGCAAGTGTCGAATTTCCGGAAGTAAACGGGTAGCTCTCCTTTGGACGTCTTCAATTAGTTTGATATCATGCGAGTAGTGTGGACACCAGGCGCTGCTGGCATATTCAAGCCGGGAGCGTACCATAGCAAAGGGGTAGATATGTAGCTTTATTGAGAAATTGGAAAGACCGTTTAATAACTCCAAGAATACGCTGAGCCTTTTTAATAACTTCAGTACAATGAGCAGATGCTTTTAGGTCGTCACTGATTTTAACTCCGAGGTCGTTTGTTACGGCGGCATTGGGAATATTGTTGCCGTTAAGAGTGTATGTGTTGTGAGGATTGTTGAAGCCAAAGTGAATACAAACACACTTAGCGACGTTGAATTCCATAAGGCCGTCAGCTGCCCATAAGGCTAAACTGTCTAAATCGGATTGCAGATTGTTTACGTCCACGTATATGTAGGTTGAATGGAGTCTGCGCAAGATTTTAGTATCGTCAGCAAACATATAAATTTTACTGGCTGTGAAATGGTCAGCGTCATTGACGTAGAATAAGACGAGGAGGGGCCCCAAAACAGACCCCTGCGGCACCCCGCTACTTGCGTTGCTCCACGGTGATAAGGCATTACGCACACGTTGACGTCGGCCTTTCAGGTATGCGGTGATCCAGCTGAGTAGCTTACCATTGATTCCAAACGATCGCAGCTTCTCTATAAGATGTGAGTGTGATACTCGATCGAATGCTTTCGTAAGATCAAGGTAAATTGCGTCGACACTGTCACCTTGATTAATAATTGACGAGATCCAGTCAATGTACGTAATCGAGAAGCTGTAGCTCACAAGAACGACCACACCGGAAGCCAAATTGGTATGACCGGAGAATTTTGTGTGAAGTTGCATGAGATATGATGGAATCGCAAATTACACTTTCCATTAGTTTTCCTATGGACGAATTGAGGCTGATTAGGCGATAGTTTTCACAGAGTGACCTACAACCTTTCTTATAAATAGCAGTAATTTGGCCGTTGCGCCAGTCTTCTGGGACGATAGAATCTCGTATAGATAACTTGAATAGAGTAACAAGCTGATGAGTAAGCACGTTTGAGGCTTTAAGCAGAAGAAGGTTGGGAATACGATCTGGGCCTGGTGACGCATTGAGCTTAAGCCGATTTATAGCTGCAGTCACATTAGCAATATTGAATTCAACTGTGGAGATTGAGGCATTAGTCTGCTTGGCATATGTATGAGCCAAAAATATTTGTATTTATTGATTATTTATAATTAGTATTTATACAGGCATGCGTAAAATGTCCTGATTATGTAATGTAATACTTGCTACTGCCGTATTTCTGTTTTGGCTTCCGCATTATTTGGATTAGGGAGTTACTTTTTGGTTCTTGAAAATTTTTGATCACTTTTATTTTATTGGCAACTATGTTATGTTGTTTTCACAGTGTAGGCCTTGGAATGGGATTTTTCCATATGGCGGCTATCGGTTAAAAAAGGCGACGGGATTCGTCACCAGACTGTGCGGCTCGAGGTGTGACCAGTAGAATGCCGGTGGGACGATTTATAAGGCACGCGTGTTGCTTTTCGTGATCGGTATTCGCTCTACATTTTACGATGCGACGTGATCCTTGCTCAGCTCTAATCAGTCGAGTTCCAGATAATTGAGCAAGACACGTATAAGAAATATTTATTACAAAATGAGGTAAATATTAAGGAACTGATGTTGAACACCCGTCGATCACTTGTGGCACTATTCTTCAGTAACCGTACTGAAAAGCCGGAGCACTATGTTTAGTGCCGTATTTTGATCACGTTAAGCCTGCACCGGTTACTCTTGCAGCCTGACTTAATTTTTTGCACAGTCTGACTATCGGTTTCGTTTCAACTCGGCCACGCGTTTCAATCGGCTATCCCTATTCCTATTAGCTTGCGATTAGGTTATGTTACAACTACTTAGTACTTGGTCCAAGTTCTTAGCCTTAAGTTATAACAGCCAATGTTTAAGAAGTATAGTTGAGCGATAGTGATTTTAGGTTAGGTTATCTACTATTCAATAATAGCCCTTGTGGGTTGACACAACACGCCCTCTGCTGGCTCACGCACCGTACGAGTATTTGATTACTTAAACCTAAGCCTTAGATTTACTCTAATAGTGTCAGTTATGTTAAACAAGCCGACCCCAGCTGGCTACCGAACTACGTTACTAAAACTGTACGGTAGCGGTCGACTACTGTCCAGTTGAAGTTTCTTACTCAGCACGAACCCCGACTGGCTGTTCGTACGTGGAGATCCGCGGCCACCGGCTGGCTGTTCGTACGCGGAC
Source organism: Trileptium ribeirensis (assembly GCA_030248225.1). Classification (NCBI taxonomy): domain Eukaryota; kingdom Metazoa; phylum Nematoda; class Enoplea; order Enoplida; family Thoracostomopsidae; genus Trileptium; species Trileptium ribeirensis. The sequence goes on from JASANE010012605.1 coordinate 44,334, forward strand.
ATCCGTGGCCCCCGGCTGGCTGTTACTACGCGGAGATCCGTGGCCCACGGCTGGCTGCCCAAAAATTGTAAGTGGGATCTAACGGCGATTCAAGGGGTAATCGATTCCTCGCCCCTTACTCACTCGTTCTTGTCAAGAGTAGTGCTACTTGCTCCGCCGACCCCGGCTGACTGCCAGACTTCAGAAGTATCACTACTAATTTCGGAACACACCAACACCATTCCCGTGGGTTTGCATACTCGACGGCCGAAATTTTTAACGTATTAGCCCTAAGTTATGTTACTCTACCGCTCCTAGTGCTTTTATAGCCACGTCTCTAAGAATTTTATTTAGGAAACCTAGTATTACTATGTCATTAATAATTGTGGCTAAATACCTAGGTGTGTAGCTTTAGTACTAACGCTAATATTCCTCCAAAATCACCAAAATATTAGCACAGGTAGTATCGAATTCAAAACGCAATTCTTTTGCGTAACACCATGGCATAACCTTGCTAGAATTGCACTAAATCCAAATTCAGAAGCCAAAGAACCATAGAAGTGTTGCTTTTAAATCACGTTTCCAATACCGTATCATAAAAAAACGGAAACCACCACTAAACTAAACAATGCTGACGCCTGATTAGCTAAGTCACCGATTTTAGAAAACAATAAAAATCATGCAGGTAACCACTGTCACAATATCCGACTACTTCCTCCGCATGCAAACCAAGACTGGATAATAATAAAATAACAGGTTAGCTACGCAATGAAATTATATCAATTTATGCAAATTTATTTAGGACGTGAGCACTAAAATTTAAAGTTTTAGAACCAAAAATTACGGAGCCGTATAATAAGTAATTTAGTGAGTTTTTAAAACCAATTTTTATAAAATTTAACACCTGGGATACTTGACAACGCACTAAAAGTTACGATACCACAACACACACAAATCAACAATACTAGCTATGTTTGTCACCTTGGTTAGAGTTCGGTCACCCCCGACTTCGGCCAAGCCTAGTCTTATATAAGACATATTAATGCATAGTAACAATGTGGAAGCAATATTTTTATTGCATGAAAAAGCGGTAACAGTTGCAAAATAAAAAACTGTAATATTAAACGGTAATTGCCAAATGCTTCAACACCGTCAATAAAATTTTTTATATGGTGTCTTGTAAACCGTCAGTAAAAAACAGTAGGTAGATTTAGGCGCTACAGCTAAGTTGATGGTGTCTCATACACCATCTGTTTTATTATATAGTGTAGGTGTGCACTGTATACCATTTGATGGTATGGTCTAGACCATACGGAGACAAAACTTTAACATGCGGTGTCCTTTATAACGTAAAAGTCGCATTAATGTCTGGTATTACCTGGAGGAAATCCGACGTAAATATGTGTTATGCTGCAGTTGCTATGCGATATCGTAAATCTGATGTAACATTTACAACGTACCTTAATGATACCTGGTTGGGCATGCATGCTTGCAAGGAAAAGGGGTTATGACATTTTGAAAGGAGGGCCACGGAAATTTCTGGCCGAGAGTTTTATATAGGGTTAGGATGAAATGATTTAATGATGTTTTGCTTATATTCTACGATGTAAAAACACATCTGCGTGCATTTAAACTTAAATCGATGGGCTGGACCACATAAGTTTAAGTCATTGCTCAAAAACTAAACCTATGGAAAAGTGCTTAATTAATCACTGGAGTTGTGAAATTAAACTTGTTTATGTCAATATATTTTTTGTATGTAGACATGAAGAGTGCAATAGTACGACATTTTAGGGTGGCGATGGCTTCTGGGGCCATCACCTGTCAGCAGCAAATATTTTATGTTCTTTAATCTCAACAATGCCGCTGAATCCTTCGCTGTTTGCTGGCACACTGGGATTATTCTGAAACAGTTGCAAACAAAGGCGTACTGCAGACGGCGAGAATCCCAACTACCACTATGAACCGATTACAGAAACTGCCGCATTTCTTGTAACCTCAATAACAATGCCGCTGAACAGTCTGTCGATTCCGTTTGTGGCTTAATTTACGCATATCGGTTTTGCACTATAATCGGAGGGCTAGAACACTGGCGACACTAAATAGAATTCATGAAAATCGTCAATGCCGCCATCGATCTGGGGGAAGTCCCAAGACAGAACTATGCTTTTGAAAATTGAAGCATGCACAATTCACACCAAAAATTACGAATTCTGTACGAACTATTCAAGAATTATTGTATGTGAAAATTTAAAAATGTTGAAGTTATAAAACTCTCAATCAGAAAATTGATTTTTAAATGTCAAGATTGCGACCAACAATGTCATACAAAACAAATATTATCACAGCAGAACGTTCCTTTAACTCACTGCTGGTAAACTGAATATAAGATCTAGTGCCAAAGCCCAAAATGCGCCTTTCGAAACTCTGCGACGGTACCGTTGTATTGGAAAAACGTATTGGCCAGATCAAGCATAATTCTATCCGATGACGAATTGCAGTTAATGCAGCTCATTATCAATGTGTCTATCCGCAGGCTTTCCAGTCAGACGAAAGAAGGTTTGTCAGCTTGAATGCGACTTTTGTAATCGTAATAACGTAAAACACCCAGTCGCGAATGGAGAGGCCGATGGTGCACGGTGGGTGGTGTGGATTCAACCGTCGTATGCGTCTTTCTTACGTAAGGCGTAGAATATTTATTGGGGGCTGCTGTTTAGGCTAACATAAAAAATTGTTGACAGCAAGTTTGAAGAAATTAAACTTTTAACTGAGGCGAATGTTTTCAATGATTCTTATCAGCTCTTCAAAGTCGACGAGGCTGGAATTCAACCCGTAACAGATGGCAATATATTTGTCGCTCCTACTGGTACTCGAGACTTGCCGTGCATTGTGCATGGCGAAACACAGTAGTTCTTGTATATTGCAACGCCGCTGGAATTTTATATTACTCCCATGATAATTTTCAAGGTTTCAGTATCAAACCCATACATGGCTGCGGTCGGTCATGCCAGGGGGGTAGAGGCCCCCCACGGGCCATGGCCAGCCATTTTTCCTAGGGGGTTGGTCGTGAGGACCTTTTTTGGTCCTAGCAGCCATATTTTTCGCCTATGAGTTCAGTTTCTGCACTAGGGTCCGGCCTCAAAGCTGGTCGAGACGGGAGTTTTGAGGTCCGCACCTCCCCCTTCGGGGGGGGATGCTGCGCAACCCAACCCAGGGGGGTAACACCCCTGGATTTTCGGCCTCGGAGGTGGGGGTCCGGACCTCAGGGCGTTACCCCTCCCCCTACACCCCCTGCCGCCATGTATGACCAAACCCTTGACTGCGCAAATATGCCAATATAGACAAGGTTTACGCGAACAATTGGCTAATCGAAGCTCCTACAATAGGATACGTCAATGAAGAGCTTTTCACCACTTCTTGAAACATAGGCCTCCCCCTCAGCCTGGGTACAAAAAAGCGCTGTTTTTGGATGGGCACTTTGCCAACACTCGCAACATTGAATTCCTGCAGAATATAGTGGAGAACTCCGTAGAGATTCTCTGACTACCACCCTATGGTTAACATTGCCTTCAACCGTTAGACAAGGGTCTTTACAACTCGTTTAAGATTTGCTGGAGAAATGAGGCTACTGCGCACCCACTTCAGACCGGCGGTAAACCTATAGTTCGTGAAAACTTCGGTCCAGTGATTACCAAGGCCTGTTCGAAAGCAGCAAAGCCTGCTTTAGGTATATTGGGATTTCTTGTCACTGGCCTTTGTTCATTGAATGTTTCGGCTGTAGACAGTGAGACATTCAAGATAACATGTATGCAGCGTGTCACACCATGGCCCAACAGCCAGCCGCGACATTAGCCAATAATCATTAATATCGCAGTTGAAACTCACCGGACAATGACAGAATGTCACATCGGACGGCTTAATTTATCCCCTGTAGTCGACAGCGGCTACATAAAAATTGCCTAAGAGTATCACGTGGGACTCCGTTTTGCTCAAACTCAGTATTAAACGAGTTTTAATATAGCCACTCGCGACTACAGGAGATAAATTAAATTGTCCGCTATGACACTCTGTCATTGTCCATTGAATGTCAGCTGTGACACTAACGGATTACTGGCTTTAATTGTTTGACTGTGGGACAATGGTGTGACATCCTGCACACACGTTATCTTGAATGTCTCATAGATCTAAGCAGCAGTATGAAACAGCATGATAGGACACCGTCTGAAATTTAATCGGATAATGAAATCGTTAAATGCGGAAGAACTGATAACACAAAACGAACCGGCCGCACCTGACTTCGATAAACAGGGAACACATTTCAGCGCAGGATACACATGATTAAACTCAACAAACACCCGATAATACTTTCATGGTTTCGCGTTGATTAGATAATGCGCCAGATTTCGCAACTCCCGCTCATGCGCAGTATCCAATATCTTGAATAGTGATGGTTTACAATTCTGCGATTTTACAAATGCCACTGTACCTACTAATGTATAATAGCCCGAGCTTTTCTTCAATTCTACAAGTACTTACGGAAGGGACAAAAACGGGGCAAATATTAACCCAATGCACAGCCGCCTACCGGTAAAGCATGATCCCAGCGTAAATTTGTGCATTATTTTTTTCATATAAAATAAAATTATATTGTCATTATAATGTGTTTTATTTTATCACGTTGCACCTACTAGAGGTACGCGGATTGATCTTTGCATCATAAAATCGAACTCTCATGATCCCAACTTGTGGGTATCCGGTCGATCCCCGAAACCATAAATATGTTGTATTAGTGCATTATGATAAAATGTAATCGTGCCTTATGTTTAGAAGGGTGTGCACTCAGATTAGCCGGGGACGGTGAACTGGACATTTACAACCCCTCGGTCGATATCGGGAATTTGGTGCCCTAACACTGATCCCGGTGCGCATGTCTGACATTCGTATAGCGTTTAGCGTTTATATTGTAGTATGTAGCATATAGTACGTAGCAGGCTGGGTCGGGACAAGGTGCATGGCTCTTATAAACGTGCGCCGAGATCTTTTCGTAACGTTTAAAATATTAAAAACGGGCCTGTCCTGACACGTCGAAATAATAAATTTATTTTTAGATAAATGAGTGTGGCAACATCAGATAAAAACAGGATCTTTAGGGTAAAAGGGAATTCACCAAACTAACTGGACTTCATTAAAGGGGGTTGATTCAAATTCAAATTTTTGGGGTTTTCGTATGCTTAGAGTAAAATGGAACTACAGAATTATCGTTAGGGACCTCCAGCGCTTGTAAATCAGGCATTCTAGTAAGCCCATCGCTCACTCACAAGTACTTACGAGCCCCCATCTTAGCGTTTAAACGCTCATTTTTATAACTCCCAAAGGACAACAAAATAAATCACAACTTTCCAATTTTTGGAGTTCCACGTGTTCAAGGAGCGATATACTATCTATTTTGTTACGAACAGTGGCCGACCCGCCCACATGGATCTGCATGGGAACGCTTAACTCATCCAATACACTACATTTGGCTTCGTCGACCACATAAAATAACCTAAATAACCTCTAACAGGCCACCTGTAAGAACTATCACAAAACTTTCAATTTCTTTAGTAGCCGGGCAGCTTTCGTCGGTCGTCATTATTTATCGTTCACTGCCGTTGTAGGCTTGACTATTATGCGCATAGAATGTTGTTGTAGGCGGCGTCATTCTTTTGATTGTGTAAATGTTTATGTAGCGGCAACGCTGCCGCTTACAAGAGGATTTGTCTTTTTGTTTAACTTACTTGTTTTAAAATTTGAAGCTCCAAGATTTTGGGGACAAGCCAAAACGACAGAGAACCAAAGGGAAGTAAAGCAAAGAATATGAAAGAAAGGGAACCGATGCAGCATCGAAATCAGCAAAACTTTAATTTACACAAAATAAGTGGCGTCAATTTTTACGGTTATCGCCACGATAGTGTCGTTTTCACTCATATTTTGCTCTCGGAGTTTTTCACTCTTTGGATTTTTGAATTCCCCCAGGCGACACTCTCGACGCGCAGACTTCGTGACAGGTCTCTGCTGACTTCTCCCGCGTAAAATTTATTCATGCAGGACCGCCCTTGCGGGTGCTGAGGCGTCCGGTGGATGCATCGTGCGCCCGTAAGTGCATGAGCCTCAGAAAAATAGTTTCTTTCAAATTTGTTATCCCACCCTCAGAGCTCGACTGGTTCCCCACTTATCGGGTCGAAACTTGCTTGCAAAACCCGATGGGTGAAAATGTAGATAAGTGATGTGACTATTCTCAGGGGAGACAAAGAAAGAAAGGGAAAGGGGACAGGTTACAAGGACACGGGATGGGAAACTTGCAAAAGAGTTAATGTTGACCTGGAAGCAGCCGCAACCATGACCGGCCGTTCAGTTTACAGTAAACATTTTGTCGGAGAAATCAAACCGAAATTTGGATAGTTGTCCCGCGAGGTTTCTGTGCATTAAATAGCTGACCACTCTAAATAAAAGAGAGGTTTCCACACCGTACATACATGGTGGGAAACTCTTCTAATTTCGTGCTGTAAAAAACTTTAATTTATTGCCTCCGCGGTTCGACCGCACGCTATAGGACATCGGACTGCTTTTCCCCGTTTTAACTCTCGCTATTATCTGCACAAAAATATCATCAAATATTTTGGATTACAAAAAGAGGTTTGAACATGCACTACAAGTTATTGAGGCGCGAGTGGCTCCAGGTCAAACGAGTACCTATCGTGCGAAGTGATGAGTGGAGAAACTCAGGATATCAACAAGGCAGACGTGGCCACTTGCAATTCAGGTCGAAAGAGTTTGAACTAAGCAACCGAGAACCTCCGATGGACCTACATCAAAAAATCCGAGTTCATTCCCTCGTGAGTTTGTGCTGCCAGAATAATGCGTACAGCGACAGGTAAATTTGTGTTACAAACGATGCGTCGTCCCTGCCTTGTTACAGACGATCATCGTTCGTATAATAGGTTATAAACAACAAGGCGTCTATAAATTTTGGTACAGACCACGAATCGTCTGTACAGAATATTATAAATATATTATAAACATATATATGTTTATATATGTTTATATATGTAACAAATATTATAAACAGCTGATCGACCTTGGAATACAATTGAAACCTGGAAGCACTTTTGATCTTGGAAGAGCTCTAAGTTAAACCTATGTTGTAATAACTTTGAAAAGCTTAAAATATTTATTTGAAATGGTTTAATCCAGCTAATCCTACTTCGAAGAAGTTTTAATAACAAAATTAATTATCGTTCAGTAATTTTCTTACAGCTTCCTAGTTGAGGAACGTGGTGGCAACTAAGTGTTGACCGGCGCTGAGCAAGTGACCGCGGACTGGAGCATAATGCAATACTGCCCAGAGAGGCGTGAAAGATCAAACAGCGAGATGGGGTCAGCTGCGAGTACGATAGTTGTCACAATCTAAGTGCTTACCGAGACCGCACCCCTTACCAGAGTCAATGCCCTGATGAGATCGCTAAGGTAACACGCTCCCTCAAGTTTAATAAACTTTTAAAACGAGACCGTGCAGACACGGCAGTGGTCCTCATCAGGCTCATTTTAACATTGAAAAGTAAATGAAAGCCGGTAACGTTGTCTGTACTCAGTAGACGCGGCATGGGTTTCTCTGTTTGTATGTCCATTAGCTCCCATCTAGCCAGGTGCGCAGCATTTCCCTCTTCCATAATAACTATTTTGCCTCAATCACACAGTTCTGAGCCGGTCTACCACAGGTGACTCCAAGCTCTGTAGTACGCTGGAAAGCGCATACTGGAAAAGCGAATGGCTGCCCAAGTATTGTTTATATAGAGAAAATCATTAGACCATTGGATATTTGTGTTGTTAGTCTAAAGGGGCCATATTACGGGGATCTTTAGTTTGTTTGCAAAATGGGTCGAATACCTTGGGGACTCATATCATTAGTAAGATATTAGTCCTGGTGCGCTGTATTTCATATTGTACCAAAGACACCGATGCAATGTTTTACTCTAAGTAAATACATTGTTATTGTGTAGGTGTCTGTACAGCCACTTTGCGCTTTGGAACGTTATCATAAACTAATAAAGAATAAATTCAGGTGGTTACCGAAGGACTTTGGAATAAAACAAAAAGCACAGAAGGAACTTATGTTAAAAAACTTGCTAGATAGGTCGTAAAGTAATTTTAATTCGCCGCAAGAGACAATTCACGCGTTCGGCGCTTGGTTTTAGTTCGGCTGGGACAGGCATCCATTCTTTTAGCTTGAAAAAATCTGAAGAAATCTACGGGCCCTGACATCATTCTTCAGGTATCCCAAGATTATTCTTGAATTCCTATTCTTGAATCAGGTTCTGGCAGACCCACGCCTGCGAGTATGGGAAATGAGGACCGTAAGCAAGCGATTTAGCGGAAGATGAGGGAACGGCGGGTCGGCCTTATTGCCTGTGACCAGACCTAAGGGTTAACCCACCCTCAGGGGACCTTCGTATCACTAGACGCGGTGGCTGATATAGGGGCCAGGCGGAACAGCCTGGTAAACCCTCCGGCAGCCTGCTAATCTAAGCGATTTTCTCAGGTCAACCAATGGTTCACCGGCAAGTTGTGGAAGCCAGGGTTGTCCGGGCACCACAGTGAGGAATAGTGGTGCAGCTGGGATCCCTTAGAGCCAGAACTGGTGCCAGTACAATGTAAGTCATCCAGAAATCTTCACCGACAGTGAGTCCACCTATTCACCGAAAATTGTAGCAGGTACTATCAAAGTTAAAACATTGTGCCTTACTCAATTTCATTCGTTCCAACAAATGGTAGGTGAATTTTTTGGCCAATCAGTAAAGCAGCAATCACAACAGGTAATCGGAAAAACACGCCAATATGTCTTACTGGAACTGAGCACATAGCTTTATTAGGCAATGGAAAAGTCCTGGTGATTTGGATAAAAATACTAAGAGAAACCATATATGTAAGAGATATACACCGCAGTCGACTATCCCTGCTGAAGTCTCCATATGCTCAGTATGCATTGTTTCTTATAGAAATCACAGTACACTGAGGGGTTGTAGTACCTGAACCAAAGGAAAAAAATAAGCGGAACAGTACAGCGATATCAACTAGCTCCTTATCAATGATGGCTATTTGGACAAAAGTTTTTATTTTGGAAGTGGGGTGGAAGGGAGTGATTTGTAAATCAGCGGATCTGCATAATATTGTCAAAAGCACACTAGTAACTAGTATGCTGTAGGTACGTATAGTAACTATTTGATTCTTTTTGTACGTGCTCTACGGTATTGACCCAGCTTAGGAATCATATGACCTACTTTAGGAGCTAGCTTACCCACATTAAGACAGTAGCCTAAAAGTGGGTCAGGGTCAATTTTCGGAAATTTTTGGGTCATATTACATGACTTGGTATTTCATCATCCAAATTTGCCAACAGCATCGTGTGTTATACAACCTAAGTGTTCCAAAGCTTGTGTAAATTGATTATGCCGCTACAGTTTTATTACAGCAAATACTGCGTTTTTTATTTCACAGAAATTTAGTGACCCATATTTGGCGTGTTTACTGTATGCATTTTACATGTTAAGAATGTAGCATTGTTACCTTGTATAAATATATCTTTATGAATAACGGCTGCGTTTGAGCAGACTACTTATTCTATTCATTCGTTTAATATGTCAAAGGATACGAATGGCTTGCATCAATTTTTTATACTTTTTTTAAATGCTTAATTTCACTACTGTGTTTACGATTAATAATTTCGTCTGGAAGGTGTGTAGTTAGTTTCGAAATGTTCTGCACATTTGTGCACATTGGAACTTAAGGGATGTAGAATAAACACCCGCTGCATTTATGGAGTATGATAATTTAGAATAGCTAACACACTAATTAAGCGGCATAATGCATCGTTATAGTGATTGTACGTTTTTTCAATCATAATAATAATCTTTTCCCGTGTGAAGCTTACATAGCGCTATCGCTTACGGCTCAGGGAGCAACTTCACAACTAAGTTTCCTCAACGCCGAACCTAACAGGTTCTGAACGAATAACTCAGCTGGTCATAAATTTATATTGCGCTTAATGCTCTACATCTACTTTTTAGCTAAAAAGTGTGCAAATTCTAAATTTTTATAAAAAATAGCATGACTGCGTCGGATTCGTTAATCAAGGTATCCCGCACTATCTTGTCGTTAAAAATGGAACAGTACATATTTTTTTGTCATTTCATACATGCCGGCAGGGGGTACTGGGGGTAACCCCTCCTGAGGTCCGGACCCCCCGAAGGGGGCTTGGCGGCTCCTCGACGAGTTTCGAAGTAGGACCTTACTGCAAAACCTTGCACAAATTGCCCCTGCTTGTTGCTAAAGGTGCATGTACGGCCGTACATTTGTGGAACGCTTTTTTGTTGACGACGTCATTCCCTGAAGTAAAAGTTACTCGAATAATACTTATTTATATACTAACACTAACTAGATATTTAGACATTGAATGTCTGCTATGGTCCACGGTGGATTAAACCACGAATTTAGCACTAAAATAGGACTTGAACACTCCATCGCTGTAACAGTCGCACCCGATAGCTCAGCAGACAAAACCCACGGGCGAGCTTTCTTATGCCACAGACCCATACCACATGAAATTGCTCAATTTTTACTTAGTTGTCATTTCATTTGTTTCTGAATTTGAGAGATTTCCTAGTTGAGAGCTAGTGATTGCTTAAATAATTTACAATTACAGTACAAATTAAAGTTTGTTATCGACTCTGCATTGTCGATATACATACATACGTTTTATATACATTATATAATCTATAATATTAAAATATATACTGTGATGTGTTCATGTATGGGTATGATAAGTGTTTCTGTGTGTATTTTGGTGTTAATGAGTTTGTTTACGTAGAAGAAAAAACCATTATGCCCAGAATATGAGCTCCAAATATTAGATAACGAATTAATGCTTCGAAAAGGGTTTGTATTTTAATAATTTTTCTGCAAAAACTGCACTCATACGCGAAAAATGTGGCTGAGAGGACCAAAAAAGGTCTTCACGAGTAACCCACCCCCTAGGAAAAGTTGGCCGGCCAGGGGAGGTTACGCCCTTAGGATGGCCGCGACCCCCTGACATGATCGACCGCCGACATGTATGGTCATTATTCAATGTTTTCTGAATAAGCGTCACACGATCAAGCTTATGACCATGATAGCGTATATATATCCGTACTATCTAGCAATGTTATTCAGCTGGCTATCTGAAGGAGGATATTGTGCGTTGGCGGCAGCACTTGGCGTGCCACTATGCCAATTTTCGCTTGGATTTGTTGAGTTTATGTCTGCTGTTAAATGGGGTACATTCGCAGGTGAAGCCGGCCAAAGTTTGGTAACTAGAATTGAGCGTAATATTTACAATGCGTATCGCCAAAGAGTGTTCGTTCCTTATTCTAGGCCGCCGCAGTAGGAACACCTAGAAAGACGTGTCCGGGGGTTTTGGCACCCCAACCATGTCGGCATTGTATTTGCAGCAGTCTTAATAGTTATAAAGAAACCGAAGTTGCTGGAAAGGATATATGTCGGGTATAATTTGAGTTCTATGGGGTGCATATTAGACATCTACCACCGTTTTATTTTGCTCAGGTCAACAATGACTCAGGGTCAATAATACTGTATTTAACCTTGCGTGACATGGAAAGTCGGTGCAACGTTATTGCTTGGGCCGTTCTATAGGGGACACCTGGAGTGTACCTTCTTATCTTGTTTAAAATGTTTTGTTTCCGAAGTTTTTTGACTGCGATAGCAGACTTTTATTTGGTGTTGATATTATTATTTTGTATAGTACCTGAACAATTTTCAAAGCGCACTTCATGGCTTGAGCACGTGTATATTCTTTGAAATTCCGTCGTCAATATCTATAACATCATAATCAGGAACAATTTGATATGCAAAGTACAGCGTAAAGTTTTATTTTTGTTCTGTTGATAGTTTTGAAATTTCATGAGTGTATTGTTAGATTAACAACTGACTACATTTTAGTGACTACCGTAGCCCAATGTGAACGCATGTGTATTGTGTACAATTAAATATTTGATATGTCATAGGACTGAAAACTAAAAACCGGTTTTTTATATATTTAGTGTGTGCACATGCCATTGTAATTTTAAATTTGTCATTTAACATGCATTGGCCAGTTTAAGGACATTGCAATAAAAATGTTTTCGCTCAGAAAATTAGCGGTAATTGACAAAAGAATGTATAAGAAATACTAGACTGTATAAAAAGCAGAAAGTAAGGAAGTATAGAAAATAAAAAGCTGGAAGTTAAAAACAATTTGGAAAGGCACAAGGGTTGTGAATTTTATGAAAAATGTAGAATAAAAATGTTTAGTTACAGCCAAAAGTCATTAATTATTTACTTAGCTAGATGCATGAAAATTCGTAGAAAGAACTAAATATTTGATTTATGTACTCGGAAGTCTAGTAGGCTACCGTGCGGTTCCTGGGGCTAAAATACCAATTTTTGCTCTTTTTTCATAAAATACTTTATTATATTTTTTTCCCGGGTTTTTAATTTCTAAAATTTTAAAATTTATAAAATGGGTTTTTTCTTTCTGTAAGGGGTTTACCAGGCTACCATGGGGGTTTCCGGTCCAAACCCGGCGGGTTTAACCCGCCCCAAATCACCAAAATTTTCCAAAAGCCTGGAATAGATCACCCAATTCTTTATTACATCCCTCCCCCCTTCTACGCCCATGGTTTTGGTTTTCGAGCTTTTTCTTATGTTTTAGGCTAATTTGCATGAATTAGCACTTGTTTTTCTGTTTAGCTAACTCAATGTTAGCTTAAGTTTTAATTTTAATTCAGTGCAGAAGAAGTTCTCGCAGAGCGAGGTGACCAATTTCTAGCAGTTTAGGAGCTTCCGCCGATATACGTCCTATTATCTTCATCCGACTAAGTTCGACATTGTTTTTCGATTATTATTATACGCATCTCTTACTACGATCGAATGTTTGTTCTTGAATTACTTAGCTAACATATAGCTCTTATGTTTGAATTGTCGACTACTGGTTACGAATTTCTTGTTCTTTAATGGGTTTAACTATTGTTTTATGGTTTATGGTGCGAAAGATAATGCGAACGCGTAAGTGAATACCTGGGCTGCGCATCTAGTGCTGTGTAATAGCAAGAAGCTTGACTGTCGGAGCTTAATCTTTTTCGATGGCGTGTAGACTCGTGCTTACGCGACGCCCCGACCCCCAGGCGCTACTGTAACACACAAAGAATATAGTTTACGCCACCAATTAATGTAGTAGTAGCTGGGGTGCGCGAGTTCGTGGTCTGGGCGAACCAGTAAAGTAGTGGTAACCGACCTAGTGTCTTCAGTTCCGGGAATGCTCCAACGGCTTTAACAGCTCAGCACCTACCAAGAGAATTTTATTACGCTCTTTTCGGGATGCCAATAATAGCCGAATAGTTATAACTATTTATTCAATAATGCCACGCAGTGCCAGTTCGCAGTGAGACCTTCGACAACAAAGTCGATTTCTTTAATTCTCGCAAAACATTGGCTGGAGCGGCCAACTGAAGCAATAACCCTATTACGTTCAGAGTCGAAATGCCTACGCAATGGCACTCCGTGTTCCGGCAACAGTAACACAATTCTAAACCACAATATTATACGCCAAGTATGCCAACCGGAAAATCTGTATCTATAATAGTTAAACACCTTCGAACTGTTCTTACACAATCGAACTTTTTTAGCCGTAAGATCGCATAGAAATCCAGACTCATTCGACTCGACACTGTATAGCGAAAAATTCCCAATGCAAACAGTTCAGTTTATCCAAGTGTTATACACGATATATACTACCTAGATTAATTGACGATGCTTTCCTAAGCCGAGTAAGTCGATAAGCTATCACGAAATTAATTTTAACGCCAATGTTCACTGTTCCGCGTACATACACAACTTTAGTTGGCAACCGGTAATCAATGTACATATGAAGTTATTGACAAAGTTAGTCGCTGATCGAGATATTGCTATGACAATCTGTTAGTAGCCAATAAAGTTAACCCCGAGCAAAACTCGCATAAAGCCGGTAGCACAATGACCTGTACCCAATGAGCTGCTGAATGCAATTGAATTTAACGCACTCCACTCTTATATTTAGTTTCCATGTACATCATATGCTAACAGTCAAATCTAAATCGAGAAAACTCGCTAACTAGAAAGTTCAGCACCTTTGCTAAACAACACACGAGTCAAACGGCTGAATGTAAAGCGGTAGCGAAACACGCAGTACTTTTGAAGCTTAGAACAGGCAAAACATTAATAGCTATATCTTCCATAAAATTAATCATCCTATACTCATAATCTGAACCAAAAATTCAAAATCGACAACTGTCTATTGCAAGAACACTATATATTAAATTTAAACGAAAACTCAATGTACACGTTGTAGGCACTAGGTAGGTCGTCCAATTCGAATTAATTTAAAAAACGTAACCGTTAATAATAATAATGAATTCGTTGATATTCAAACGCAACCGCTAGCGAATAAAAATTAACACTATATGCATTAGAACGACACGTAGCATTCAGTATGACATAGTCCCTCGTGTAGCTAAATCATTAACCAACTAACTCAAAAACATCATTCAACATCACTAATCATAATACAGTCCAATTCTATATATATATATATATATTAAGCAAATGCATTTGGGTATACGCAACGTCGTACAATACGCAAACAAACGGTACCCCGTACCGTATTAAAGTTATACGCGACTCCCGCGAAAATTATAACATATATATTATATATTTATTATATAATTTAGAGGAATTTTAAAGAAAAATTTGAAATGAGAAATGGGGTAGAAATGTGGGGTGGGGTTTGAGAAAAGTAGAGAGAGATGGATTATGAAATTTTAATATGATGAAGGGGGTAGGTAGCGGAGTTTGTATTTTAAATTTGAACAGTGGGGGTTAAGTTTGGAGAAAATAGGAGACGTTTGAAAAATGTGAAAAGTTGGAGAAAAATGGAAATTTTGGAAAATAGAAATTTAAAGGGAATAAAAAGGAGGAGAAAGGGGTAGGGTTGGTATTAAAATTTGGGATGGGTTGGTAGGGTTTTGGGGAAATGGGGGATATTTGAAAAATGAAGAAAAATGAAAATTTAGAAAAAGGAAATTTTATGGGAAGAGGTAAGAGGGGAAAGGAGAGTTTTATATATTTTAATAGATGGGGTAAGGGGAAGAAAATATTAAATTTTGGAGGGGTTTGGTTAGGTAGGTATTGGGAGAGGGAGGGTAGTTTGAATTTTAGTAGAAAAATGAGAAAAAGGACAAAGGGATTTTGGGTAGAATTTTGGTTGTGGGTAAAAGAAAAGGGTGGATGAAGTATATATTATAGGAAAAAGGGTAGGGAAAAAGAAAAAGTGTGTTTTGGGGGTTTAGGGTGTTTAATTTAGGTAGGGAAGGGTAGGGTTATTTAGGGGAATTTTATAAATAAGTAATATTATATTAATATTATGTTTAGTTTTAATTAAGTTAGGAAATTAATTACATAGCTAGCTTACAATATATATATAATATATACAGGTATATATACAAGTTTACGTAAATATCACGCTCATATACCAGGCCGAGGACGACTGGGAATACCAGGGCGGCGTGGGGGCGGCCTTTATTGAAAAGAAAAAGAAAAATTTTGTGGTGAAAAAGGCACCAGCCCCAACACCCCCCTTAGTAAGCCCATGACGTCCCGGCATGGGTAATAACAACCTGAAAACAACAAGTAATGACAAATGATAATACGAGTAACATCAAATATATAAATGAAAGTTCCAATTACTTGGAAACCCAACGAATATAAGGCAGTACACGTAAATCGTTATGATGAGCAAAAATCGAATGACAAGAGTTATGGCAAAATAAAGATAAGTGAAAAATAAAAATAAAAATTTTGGGAATTTTTTATTGTTTTTGGAATTTATAATTATTTAAATTTTTATGAAAATTTTTTGTAAGTTTTATGAATGAAAAGTAATATGGAAATTTTTCCAAAAGCACCATATAACACAAGTTATGCTGAAAACAAGTAATATAAATCAATACGGGCTATACCCAATTTACCGATATTTAACGAGTTGAGCTCGATTCGTCAGTATATTCCACTACGCCTACAGTATATATTGTCATTATTGACGTATAACGCGGTTGCCACGGGCATACATCGTTCGTCCATGACGAGGCAAAGATTAAACATTATCCAGATGAAAGCCATGGTGAAATGTAAAATGTCGATAAGAGTTCCTGTAACCCAGGACTCACAATAGTGCTTAACACAAAATTGTATTATTCGAAGACCAAATAAAAGAGTTCCTGCCATTCAGGACTCTGCCATAGTTAGCATAACGTTCATTATCTTAAATGTTCGACATTGAATTCGCGACGTATTAGAAAATAATGTTCGGCAAATGGCATATTACCAATAAACATTCGCGATAACCCAAAATGTTTAACTATGCCGACAATTTTAGTAAAGTTATACTAATACTTTTTAAGGTTATGACTATTACTGTTTCGATCATTGTGCCCAACTAACGACAAATGACAATATTGTTACATTGTTTTAATTTCGACGTAGTGCTGGCAAATAAATTGGCCTGTCACGTTCCAACGTCATAGATGCTGGTTGTCCCGGATGGTCATTATGTTGATCGTACCATTCCGTAAGATAACGAAGTTCTCGTAAAAAACGCATTCCGAGAATTGTAATGTTTCCCGTGATGCTCGTTTAACCAGTCGTTGAAATTGTTCTCGCCGTTCTACCAACAGGTTCCCCGATATTTGCTGATTATGCAGATGACATTCTATTTCGTCCAGATCATCGCGCAATTGCTGATAACCTGAATCTGGAAAAACATGATCACGAATGCGAGCTACTTGGCTCGAAACACATGTTCGCGTATCGGCATAGCGTCGCATATCTCGTTAGACGTCACTTTCCCATTTACGTCGACTAAAGCCAATGAAGAGCAGTTGTGGAAAATATTGTATCGCGATACTGCGCCTTCGCAGCACTTCGTAAACGAATCCACGCACTGCATACGCCAATCGACGTATGAATAGATCGTATAGTTCCGGTGTAACTATAACGTCCCATTGTTTTTGGAAAATGATATTTCGGGCGCGCTCCTCCCATTTGAAAAAGATGTCGATTAAATCGCGTTCGGTAACACGACGTCCACGTTCACCAATCTGTTTGAATTCGCGTCGCAATTCATAGCGCAATTGATGATACAACATGTTCATGCGTGGTGGCATCGGTTCATTGGACATAGTTTGGTAAAACGTAAAGTAATGGTAAATCATCCGGTTACCGAACGGTGTAACACGACCGGTTCGTAGGTCATTACCATTAAACTGCAATGAAGTCATTTCCATGGCGTTTCGTCGTTCGCCAAGAAGCGCTAATTGACCGATACCGCTTTGCTGCGGCGGTGCTGGTTGAATAGACAACTCTACCACAGCTTCGGCAGTTGTGCATTGTACTCCAGACGTCGTCTGAACTGTTTTAATCGGCGTAACAACCGATGCTTCCCCAAATATTTCTACCTCGTTCAATTTCTGCTGTGCTTCGGTAGCTATGGTTAACGTTGCGGCAGCTGACGTAGACGAAAAAAACGGCGCGAAGATCGCCGTCGACGTTGACTGTTGCTCCGTGTAATAAATTAGTTCTTGCCGCTGTGGTGGTCGTGGCACCACTACATTTGGAAAAACACCTGATTTGCCTCGCTCTCGTCGTTTTGCTTCGCGATCACTATCAATAGATTCACTGGTCGCTTTCTCGTAGTCGTCGTGACGTTCTCGTATGTTTTGACATTTTTCCCACGCCGTTTGAAATTGTTGTTGCTGTTGATAGCTGATGTTTACATCTTCGCTATTAATACATGCTGTTAAGTTGGTGGCTGAGCGTTTGATAATTCTTATCGCTGATTCAATTTGATCCTTTGCGTCTACCACAGCTACACTGGCGGGGTGCATCCACTCATGACCAATCATCTCCGAACCACTGGTCCCCGCATACAATTTCCACACTGGGTGGTTACGACCCCTCCAAGGTGGTCCTTGCAGTCCCTCTGGCCAAGCTAACTGTTGATCTATCCCGTTAATTGAACACTCGAAAGGGATATCCCTTGGTTTTGATTTGAGACAAGCCAACCAATTGGAACCACCCAACAACCCACCTTCGCTATCAGAGTTTCTTATTGAATCCGCCATTCCAATTGCCGTTATAAGATCGAAATTTTGTTGATGCCGAATTGTTCGTTGAATAACGCTGAATATGACGACAATTGCTATTAAAGTCTTTAAGCAGTGTTACTACCGACAGTCGAATTAAGCTTACCGTGAAGTAGTATAATCACCAGCAATTGCCTAAAATCTAAAACAATAACGGTCTATAATTGTTCATCGAACATATCAATCGCAAATCGCCATATCAGTAAAACATCGTCACCATTTTCCAACTGGAGAAGCTTACATTCCAGACACTCTACCGTTCTGCCACAAGTACCAATTTTGGGAGAAACACCGCTATAGATTCATGCCAAAAACCCGGCACGAACTTCCACTGTATCACTCCCATAAACACTATATTGTTCACTGTTTATATCATCCGATAACGGAAAATCAGAATAGATAGAAGTTAAAATTCTAGGAATAAAATATCGATTTACCGTTTACGTACATAGTCGTCGAACACACGCTGGGCAATACCATAGCATTGTTTCGGGCTCCTTTTCCAACTCTACACAACGGAAATGGTACCATTCGAGACAACAGTCGCATTCGACCCAATTGATATCGTCTTCACCTATTCGAAGATCTTCTTCGTAGCTCTGACCACATTCTCCACAGAACCAATCGATTTCGATGGCACGTAACCTCTGTTCATATTCGAGGTAATCCCTCGGCTCTCCACCGAAATGCTTGAACAGACTTTTGTTGTAATTCTTGGTTTTCCTACGGGCGTCTCCCAAACGTAATACTTCTAAATTGGCACCTTGTACTTTGACCACTCGATATAAGCGTTCGAAATTCGGGTGAAACTTATTTGTAATCCTTCGAGGGTCGATTTTCTCAGGTCTTCGCATTAAGACTACATCGCCAGGCAAAAAGCCACGAATACGTGCTCTACGATCAAAATAACCTTTCTAAGCATCTTGCGCCAAGCGTACAGACATACTGGCTTCCTTCCATGTAGTTAAAGTTTCTAACAGTTTTTGTACGTGTGGGTCTGGACTTACACCTTTTGTGATGGACAACAACGGATTTTCTCCAGGCAAATCCGGATCACGACCATGCACTAGGAAGAACGGAGTTTGGCCCGTTGACACATGAACAGTGGTACGATACGTAAAAAGTGCGCTATCGATATAGGTATCCCAATTGTCGGGCTCCAATTCGGTGAGAGGCTTAATCATAGCCATGAACGTCTGATTCCATCGTTCCACAAGACCATTACACTGGTGATGATACGGTGTAGCAAACACCGTTCGACTTCCTAGCTTAGCCGCTTCAGACGTAAACAGTTCAGGCGTAAAACGACAAAATGATACGTGGGACACCGTGTCTGGGCACTATCTTGTTTAGCAATAAATCAACAATGGTCGCAGCAGTTTGGTCTGGTGTAGTGAATGCTTCTGGCCACTTCGTGAAATAGTCTATAAAATTCACAATGTACTTGTTTCCGGATCGAGTAACGGGCAATGGACTTATTACATCTACACCTACCATATGAAATGGTGCCATCGCAGGAATTGGTTGTAACGGTCTCCGACGATGAGGACCAGGTTTGAATCGAGCACAAGGAACACATGCGTTAATAAACGCTTCGAGGTCTTTCTTCATTGACCCAATAAAACTTCCGTTGAAGTTTCGATAAAGCTCGGTTATAACCCACATGACCTGCGTATTTTGTCGTGTGAGCCTGTTCCATCACAACTACACGGAATTCTTCCGGTAGTACCAACCGAAACTCACATGTTTCTGCACGAACAAGTCTTTGTTTTCTGCTCACGTAATACAAGATACCATCTCGAACATGGAAACGATCCTCTTGCAACAAAATTTGGCGTTGCAAGTCTTCCGCTAACTCAGGATCCAATTCTTGATCTTCAAGAAAACGAACCATTCCTCGTGTAAATGGATCCAAAGATTGGGCTCGTCGGATTTCATCCGCTTCCCATGCCGGGTCAATGGCAAAATAGTCATTCAGATCGCGTTCCACTACAGGCGCTACGACCTGTATCCCACTTGGACCAGGTTGTGGATCGTTTATTTCGTCCTTTTCGTCAGTCACTGCGTTAGGGCTTAGCGTAACTACACCCACAATCTTTAAAAGATTCGATTCCCGTTTCACTAACGCTTCGTTGAGATATTCTTTATCCTGTTTCCGGTCTACTTCCGAATCATCAACCGATTCTTTATTTGGTGTAGATACCAAAATCGGTGGACGCGACATAGTGTCAGGGTTAAGGTATTGTCTACCAGGTTTGTATACTACTTCATAGTCGAATTCTTGGATTCTCGTTACGAAACGCAATAGACGTAGTGTCACCAAATCAATGGAATGAGTTTTCATCCAAAATTGGTACTAAGGGAGCGTGATCCGTCACAATCGTGGTAAAGCTACCCAAGAAATATGGCCGAAATTGCACCATAGGTCGTACTGCGGCCAAGCATTCCTTTTCTGTCACGCTATATCTTGTTTCAGCATCGTGAAATTTTCTACCTCCATAATGAATCACTCGCTCTTTTCCATCTTCGCCACATTGTGTCAAAATAAAGCCAACACCTTCGTTGCTAGCGTCTGTCTAGAACTGAAATGGTTTCACTGGATTAGGATACGCTAAGATAGGCGCTGTACTTAATGCCATTTTTAACTTATCAAAGGCGATTTGGCACTGCTCCGTCCAGCGTGATTCTACCGAATTAAACTTACTTGGCCCTTTTGTCAATTCGTGCAACGGAGCGGCGATGAGACTATATCCTTCGATGAATTGACGGTAATAACCGGTCAGCCCGAGAACGAACGTACTTCCGTAACATTTTGGGGTCTTTCGCACTCGAAAATCTTTTGGACTTTCGCCGGGTCCGGGGCAATTCCACTCTCCGACACTACATGACCCAGGAACAATACTTCTCGTCGTACAAAATCACATTTCTTGCCCTTAATTGATAAACCTGCGTCACGAAGACAGTTAAACTCAAATTGGATACCCCGTAAGTGTTCTTCAAACGTGTTGAGAACACGATGACATCGTCGATATAGCACAGGCAAAATTCCAATAAATAGCCTGACAAAACGATTTGCATCATTTTTTGGAACGTAGCAGGCGCATTGGTCAAACCAAAGCGCATTACTTTGAATTCGAATGAACCTTCATGACAAATGAAGCCAGTCTTTTCGACATCCTCAGGTTCCATTTCTACTTGCCAATATCCAGATTTCAAATCCAATGTCGTGAAATACTTTGCACCTTTAAGGGCGTTTAACGTATCATCAATTCGTGGAAGCGGAAAACTATCCTTCTTGGTTATATCGTTCAACATACAATAATCGATACAGAATCGCATGTCTCCAGCTTTTTTCCTAATGAGGACAACAGGAGATGACCATCGACTCATCGATGGCTGAATCGCATCATCATCCAGCATAGCCTGGACTTGTTTAGAAATTTCCTCACGATGCAAGTAAGGTGCACGTCGCATTCGTTGTTGAATGGGTTTGGTATCTCCAGTATCGATAGGATTTCGCAAAACATGCGTTCGACTAAGTGGTGTGGTGGAACTTCCGAAAACATCGCTATTACGTTCCAACAACCTCGCTAAAATCCGAACTTCGGTTTTGGTAGCAACAGCTTCCTTTAGGGACACACCTTCTGGTAACGCAGCTTCTTTATCTTGCGTTATTTCCTCTGCTAATTCCCTATACAAGCGTTTGGCCTATTTTTGTCGAATTTGCGTTTTATAGATTACTACTTTGGAGTAGTCGACATCCGTCGTCGTTGGTTTTGCGGACGTGACAGCAATGGTATCCACAATTTCCATAACGCGGGACA
>JASANE010012606.1:0-10158 GCA_030248225.1 Trileptium ribeirensis
CCATCGGGACACTAAAATTTTCTGTTTTCGCCACACAAAACGGCCTCTAACAGGCCACCCGTGGGAGCTATATTAAATTTAACATTTTCACCAGTAGGCGACCAGCCAGAGCGTGAACCTGGTCCCGCCCCCGGCCGCCTACTGTTTTCCGTTGACCTGCAGTCATTAAAAAACCGTTCAAACTTTAACGCATCGCTAGCGCTCTGAGCGCTCGTATAATTTTTCGTTTTAAATTGGTGGCGCCGACCAGCGCTAGGTTTAGTAGCAGCTGGCACTCTTCGGCCACTGTGTGCTGTGTCTGTTGTTTTTCCCGTGTTGTGACCAGCGGCAGCATTGTTTCGCATAGCAAGCCGAGTGCTAATGCCCAGTAGGGGTTGTAACCAGCGACCTTATCAGGCTTTCTTCGTTGTCAGCTACGTTATTTTTGTTTATATATATATGTTTATAACCAAAGCGTATGTAGAGACGGTTTAAATTTTAAATTTTTAGCGGGATAGTAGAGACCAGTCATTTAGGAAAGAGGGGAAGAACCCAGGGTATAAAAGGAAGGGGCCCGACGCAGCGTCGGAGCCAGTCGAGTGTTCGCACAGACCGAGCGGTCTGTTTTTGCTCTTGTAGGGCGGTTGTCGCCAAAGTAGTTTAAAATTTCGCGGTTTTCGTTTGTTTGAGTTTTCCTCCGCTTGTTGCTTTCTCCTTTTCCAAGGGTGTCTCCCACTGTGTAGCACAGGACGGAGCTCCCTTGGCGATCTTTCTAGCTTTTAAATTTGAGTAGCAAGGAGTGCCCTTGCGGGTGCCGGAGTGTCCAAAGGATGCCCCATGCTCCCGCAAGTGCAGCCCCAATAAAATCAGAAATTTACATGCAAATTTTGTTCGCAAAATATCCAAAATCTCGACTGGTTCCCCGCTCGCCGGGTCGCCATTTTGTTTTAGACCCGGGGGCGAAATTTCCGTTTAGTGATGTGAAAGGACACGGGGACACGGGAGGGGTAAGGTGCTTGAAATGAAGAATCTAGCAGCGTGCTGACCTGGAGGCAGCCGCTAAGGCAAAAGTGGAGTGAGCATCATTAAGAATTCGCGCTAGGCTCCCTGTTAAAAGTTCGAGCATTCGTTCCTGAGTATTTCCGTTGATCGTCCACCAACAATTCGGCACAAACCCAGTCTTCCAGGCCGTTTTAGACACGGTAGAAGACTGTAATAATTTTCATTGATTAGTTTAGGATTTCGCCACAAATTGGCATCAAAAACGCTATGAGTTTCAATCGATTTTACAGAGGACAATGGAGCTTCTTTTGACTCATGCTCCATCTGCGCCCGTCCTCGCAGTCATAGCTAGAGTCGAGTCTAAGTATAGGAACAGTACAAGAATGACTCCAGGTCACACACCTTAAAGACAAAAAGAGAGAGAGAGAGAGAGCGGTCCGCTCAGGACGGACGCAGTCAGTTGCATGCGTGGAGCAATTGAAAGAGAAATTAAGAACGGAACCCCTGACGCTAGCGCCAGAAAATTGAGCTACTATTCTGAGTTTCGGGCCGCTCCGAATAAAAATGTCAGTTAACTAACCCCAAAAATTTAAGACGGGTCTCAGGCCGTTTAGACACGGTAGAGCACTCCGTCATGTACTTTAAAATGGAACAACTATCGATGGGTCGATGTGGCTGCTCCATAGGGAGCGACGTAGCAGGACCCTTCGTGCGTTGTCTTCCCCCACTTCACTCTGTTTTGCAAATTCACTATTCAAATCAGGCAGGGGTATCCGAAGTGTTTTTGAACTTAAAACCATCACAGCTGCCTTTTGGTTCTCAAACTAAGAAACGCGTTGAGGGCGCGGCAGCACGCGCCCTATTCACGCTTGCGAATGACTGCGGACTTCCACTAAATTCAAAGGAGTGCCGTGCCAAGTCTAGGAATGAGACGGAGTCAGCTGCCACGTACAGTCGAGTCGAAATTTTAAGGAAACTCTTGTGCTCGCTCCCGTTAGTTGAGCGACGGCCCTGAGAAGACTGCAAAGTGATTGTTTCCCCAAAGCTTTCCGTGGAAGAAACGTACAGGCGCAGACCCATAAACCGTTTAGACACGGTGGGTTTCGGTACAGCGCCATTTTACATGTCAAAATCGTTACTTCAGGAGATTATTACAAGATAGCTGAAAATTCGGGAGACGCGGCAGCGCCTCCCCTTTTGATCATGACCCGCATTTTAACTTGGCCCTGACGCAGGCAGATCTTGAAATCATAACTCAACAATTCTCGAGATCCGCAGCTGATTTCCGGACTCAGTGAATGGTTCCCTCATAAATCAAATAAATATGGATTGGAACAGGTGTTCGACTACGAGGGCGTAGAGCGCCTCATAGGCAAAGTAGACAAGGTAGTCGGCGGAGAAAGTTTATCTCGATCTCCTGTCAGGCGGGTAAGGCAGTCCATCGGCCCTCAAACTCAAGCGCAAGCTGAACCAAAATTTTATACCATTCCCTCATGGGGCTAATTAGAATTCACATCACCTGTAGTCACATAAAGGTATCTGCTGGGGTATCCTGCGAGGTACCCCTATATTATGTTGTACATAGTCTCTATAAATTGTGTGAAGGTATTTATGTACAGTTCACTGAAATAAAGTGCTGGAGTGTGATATTAATGGTCAGCGATATGTGCATAGGGTAGCGATTAAACCGATGTCCTAACTTACCAAAATTGAACGTGTACTTAGGGCTAAGTTTTGATCTATAGGATCCCGACGGCACCTAGGTTAAGTACGGCCTTCTTAGATAGTCCGGAAAATCTCAAATTATTCTCGCTAGATAGGGACCCTGGAGATGGACCTCCAGGTGTTCCCTCGAACCACCAGTTTAGTAGTAGGTTCCTCGTTGAACCTTTACAATTTATCGAAAGGATCCAGGCTCTCGCGTATCGGGCTAAAACAAAGAACCGCGCCCCGCGCAGGATTTAGACAGAAGTGAGGGAAAGGCGAGTCAGCCTTATTACCTGTGAGCAGGCTTAGGGGTTGACTCTCCCTCAGGGGGACCTTCATGCCATTAGACGCGTGGGCCAAAATAGGGGCCAGGCCGAACACCCTGGTTAACCCGCCGGCAGCCTGCTAAGCTAAGCGGTTCCCTTAGGTCATCGCATAGATCACCGGGGAGTCGTGGAAGCCGGGGTTGTACGGGCACCACCCGCTAGAAAACATAGTGGTGCAGCTGGGATCCCTTAGGGCCAGAACTGGTCCTAGTACACTGTAATGCGTCGTTCACGTTTATTTGTGTGCAGAAACTGCACGCCGTAGCCAGTATGGTCACAACAGTTGCACGCACCTGCACCCGAGTGCGATATAAATAGCAGCTGCCTCCCTCGTGCAACGGTTATAAACTACAACTCCCGCGAATGCAAATAAAAACAATCATTGCACGCGCCTAAATTATATACCTAAATGTATTAAATACCTGAATTCTTACGATAGTTACAGTACATAACTTGTTTCTCATACTACATGACAAGCGATCATTAAAAGGTTTAAATTATGAAATTTATGGAATTATATTTAACCTTGAAATTTCACTTGCGAAATGGTATTTTGAATTCTATATTGCCGTAGCGTTGCCCAAAGTATTACTGGTGTATTGTGTGTTCTAACGCTCCAAAAGATTTCCTACGAGTTTACTTCAGTGTATAGGAGCTGGTAGCTACTACGCGAAAAACAAATCGGAGGTAGTTGCCCTACGTCGCACCTCCCGCACTAACTAAACCTGTTAATTAATTTGACGAACCCTATAACCTACGTTAAGCTGTAGATCCACATTACTTTGCTGACCTTCGACCAATTTCTAATTTATCATTTCTATCCAAGCTGATAGAAACTGCCGTATTTGACGAATACTATGCTCACTTGGAGACACACACCTGACTCCGCTCCAGCAGTTGGCTTATCGAAAAGGCTTCTCAACAGAGACAGCTCTTCTTCAAATATGCTCCGACATACGAGACAATAAGGCTAGAAAGAAACGATATTACTTGTATCGTTGGATCTCTCCACTGCTTTCGACTTGATTGATCATCAGCTTTTGCTCAGCCGTTTGTACAGCATTGGCGTATAAAACACATCGATCGAATAGTTTACATAATACCGGAGACTACCTATGGGTCTCTGTGCTAAGCCTATTACAATTTTCACAGGTGGCCTTTGAGATGATGCCTAAACGGTTTGCGAGATTCCCTGAAAGATTTGTGTGAGGTTCCTAATATTGTGCCATTGTTTTATTCGATCCTAAAAATTAGCCTTTAGCTTGTACTATAGAACTTTTGTTCTTTTGGGAATAAAACAACTATTGTTAAAGCATGAGCATAACACTTTATTAATGCAATGCATACAGGCATATACTTAAACACGTAAGCATGACATTCACGCAACCATATGAATATGGGTACCTCGCAGGGTACCCGCAATAAGTGCGAATCGTGACGTGAATTCTAGCTAGCTCTGCTCTCTTTTGTCGGTGATTAAAACAAATTCCGCACCTCAGAATTTATTCTCCACTGGACGTGACTGCTATGGCTACTTTCGACAATACGGGAGCAAATTTTCCTCCATAACCAGTGGTTAACTACTCTTTGGAAACCAGTGCTTGATTACCCTCTGTTCAATTAGTGTTTGAACTTTCTTTCGTCAGGTTAAGACTATTTCACGGAGTCTCGAGTCACCTGCGAGTGTCCTGCGCTTGTTGCGCATCGAAGTCCTACTATAGTAAAAATAATAATTTACACCAAGACAGAACGGGGAGCGAGTGGCCTTATCCAAAAAACGGAAGCCAATGCCGCGTCCAATGGGTACAGGATGCCGTTGCCTGTCGTCTTATGATATTAGATCTATGTTTCCGACATGAAAATGGTTCCGACGAGGACCCCTGTCGTGTCTACACGGTGTGGGAGTCCGCGCCTGATAATTTTGATTAAGCTTTAGAAATTTGGTTTATTCTACGCGAACTCAGCAGGGTACTAGCTCAGCTATGTGGGAGTGTTGTCGGCGGGCCTTTTAAAAGTAGGTTTGACCTATCAGTCACAGTTGACTCCAACTCGTGTTCATCTTGGTTTTCTGCCTCTCCGGGCATTACTGTTTCATATTCTGGTCTGTAATCATTTGCAGCACATCGGTTTGACGTGACCGCCATTGCGTTCTTTAACTAAAAAGTTTTAGTATGAATATCCAGATGGATCTTCGATTTTGGTATACATCGAAAATTCCCTATTACGATATGTCGCTCCGCTTTGGAGAGTCCAGATCCACCCGACGATAGTTATTGATTGTCAAAAGTTGACGCTGACACGGTACCCTACCGTGTCGACACGGCGTGGGATACCCATCTGAGCTTTATGGTTATCGGGCCTTACTCATTTGTTGGGAAAACTCACAAGGCGTGAAGTCGAATTTTTGGTAGTTTCATCGGGAGTCTCTTTCCCATTGTTTACTTAAACTATACTATAACCTGATCTGCAAATGACTACGTCCATTTTTTAATTGACCTGACTTTCTATCGGCTGACCTGGAGCCACGCGCGTCTTACTGGTCTATAATGCGAGTAGGAATGTTTTCCAAGCCTAAAAACAAGAGAGATAGTCTTCAGTGCAAAAGTAGAAGAAGGTTAAGAGGGAATAGGGCGGTCCGAGGTTCTGTAGTGTGCTAGAATGTCCAGTCAAACCGCCGACGCCCTAGACTGTTCCATCAAAATCTGCGAGGTTCCCTACCGTGTCTACACGGCGTGGAGAACTCATTTTGCATCGAATGGTCAGATATGCGGTAAATGAAAATCTCATGGGACGGCACTCTAGATTCGTAGTTGGCCCTATCGACGAACTTTATTTACCCTTACGCATTATTTGAGCTCGCGGCTGCCTCCAGGTCATCACAATTCTTTTAGCACTCCCCCCGTGTCCCTGTGACCTTCCGCCTTTTTTCTTTGTTCCCCCATTCCTATTCACATCACTTAATAACAAAATTTCGCCCACCGAGTCCTGAAAACAGAAGTGTGACCCGTTGAGCGGGAGTAGAGATTCGAAAGCTTTGTGAAAATGTTAAACGCGTGACTACAAAGTGTTTTGGGGCTCATACACTTAGGGGCGCGCGAAGTATCCGCCGGACACTCCAGCGTCAGCAAGGGTGGCCCTTACTAGATAATTTCGAAACCAAGAGAAAATCACCGGGAGGAGCTCTCCACCGCGTCTGCATAGCGAGAGTCTCTCTTGGAAAACGCTAAGAGTAGAAAACTAAAACTCAAAAGAAAAAGCTGTAAAGTCGAAGCATAAAAGCGGCGACAACCGCCGACTCAAAAGAACTGCAGAACTCGTAGCGGCAACTATCGACTGGTCCCGACACTGCATCGAGATTTTCCTTTTATATTCCCTCACTACCACCCTTTTTTCTGCTTTGGTCTTATCTTTCTGGCTTGTCCTCAAAATTAAAACCTGGTCCTATTTAGCAAACCAAAGAAAATATGCGACTGGCATAACTGTAATAAACGAACCCTCACAATATAGCTAAACAATATACGTGCACTGGTCACAACATAACATCAATAACCTCGGGCTATGCGCGAGTGCCGCTGTTGATAACAAAGAACAGACGAAAACAACTAAACCTCGCGCCGGTAGGCGCGAGGTTTTTCGCAGCGCCAATATATATAAGCGCTGTAGGCTCCGAACGGATCGTAGGTGAGCGGGGCGGGATCATTTCCCAGGCTCGCCACCTACTTTCCGGGAGGGTTATTGGACCACAGCGCGGGCCGGGGAATTATGTGGCCCCGGTTTCGAAGAAATAGTATTAGATCCCTTTGAGGTATAGAGTGCCAAGAATTGGTGAGTTTTGGTTATTTTGGTTATTCTTTTAAGCTTTTAAAATTGGGTGCTTAAGCGCATAGTTGGGATTCATAAGTACTTACTTGGAGGACCAAAATGATAATATTATAACCTCACTTTACATGAGGTGCGAGAAAAATCCAAAATTTCTAAATTTAGTACGCCCCTTGAAAACGATGTTTTTTTCGGGTGTTGTTGATTTCCTTTCACGTTGCAATGTCCAGAAATACTACAAAGATGATTTGTGCGATACTTTATATTTCTTCGGCATGCCAGGATAGGTCCCCGAGATCCAAATTGCAACAAAAGTTCCGGTTTGATTTTTTATAAGAATTTTGCATAGTGTCCCTCCTACCCACCTGACATGCATCACAAAACACCATTTAAAACATACACCATTTTATCAACATAGTAATTATTATGCCACCATAGATGCGCATCGGGATCAGCCATAGGGCACCGAAATTTCCCCGCAAAATCGTGAAAGATTCGCCCGCTGTCTCCGGCCCATCTGGGTGCGCACCCGTCATCCTTCATACTACACCGTTATGTTACACAACAATATGGCGCGTTTAATTTCCCTGGAACCGACCGGATACCTATGAGGCTAAATAAACGTTCCGTCTCAGTGCGAAAATCACCCGGCGCACCTCGGGCGGGTGGAGCGTGATGGTACAACACGTTACGCAAGTGACACATTTTATTTCATAATAACAACAAATCGTGCATCTTCCGATGCCAAGATCACACTCCACCGGTATCCGGTCGTCCTTTAGGTTTGAAGTTTATCCTTTTTATATTTGTTTGGATATCAGTCAAATTTCTATAAAACTCGGGCTGTTACAACTAGACTCGCATATAAAATTTGACAAGCATATAATAAGCTTAACAAAGTACCAGTATCAGGTAGAACCGAACAAGTATCAGGCAGCTTAGAGAAATGTGGAGGTTACGACCCAGACTGGACGACAATTATACTGCTAACATGATTATGCGAGCATTCGTTGTGTCTCGCTTGGACTATTGTAATTCTCTGTACTACAAGCTGCCAAACACGACTTCGCCTGCTTCAGATGCTGCTACACATCTCCGTCAGATTTGTCTCCCGTAGTGGAATTCGAGAGCATATAACCCCAGTATTACATGACCTGCGCTGGTTACCCTTGGAAAATCGCATGCTGGATAAAGTTGTAACTGTCATTTTCAATGCTATCCTCTAAAACGTCGCCATTGCTTAGAGGCATGCTGCAGTTGTCATCAGTGTCCCGACTTACTGCTAGCGAAATTCTTTGTATTGACGTTTATCTGAGGAAAAGTTTTCGATCTTTGCGTTTAGTACCGTGGAACCTACTTCCCAGCGACCTAAGGGTTCTGAATTTAACAATATTACAATCCACGAGCAGACTAAAAACGTATTTATGTTATATACTGATCGTTTTTTAAACGTGCCTGTTTAACGTTTAACGAAATAGGCGCAATATAAGTCCAACATCCCAGGCAGTCTAAAAATTGATTTCTCAAATTTCCCCGGAAATTATAATTGTGAAACTGGGAATTTGGGAAATTGGGAACTGGGAATTTAAAAATTTCAATTTCCCAATATTCCTAGGGAAATGGAAAAATTGCGGAAACGTAATTAAAAGCGTAAATTATTTAACTCTTTGTTACTTGCTTGGGAAAATCACGTTAATGCTGGTAAAATATACTCCAACTTGTAAATGTATACGTAAAAAATATCTAAATATTTATAAAACCAGCAAAACGAAATATTGTACAGTGAAATCAAACCGTCACAGCCGTTCAATATTATTATGAGCGTGTAGTAAACCCATTTAGTCTCAGTTGCTACATCGTTTGCATATCACCACTATGTGATTAGCACAGACAGCCTTGTTGCATCATTGACAAGCAAACTTTGTTTTTATCGTTCGAATGTAGACATACCATGCATCGTTAATGACCGCTTGGATGCTGTGTTGATATGTGCATTTATTAGTCTTCCGGTAATCCAAGGTAATTCCCTATGGTGACGTGCGAAAAACTTATAGATGCATATCAATTTGACACCGCCGCATATACGGGACGCAAACTTTACTTTCTAAGTGCTTTAAAAAATTTGGACGATGTGAAGAGTAATTTGTGTAACTCAGTTTACATGTTAACATAATATAAATCCCTGCCATGTTCAACAGTCTCAGAAATATATCGTGCGTCACTCATTCCATTATGCGAGCAACCGAATAGCTCTTACGCAAGTGGTCAACTGTATCCCCACCTTTTTTGTTGTATCATAACATGTAAAAACAGGATAGTGACTATACCTACCTAAGGCAACGATATAAAATACCAAAAGAATAATATCATAGAGTATTATTTATATCCTCTCGTTATCGCTCGTGTGGGGTAATATATATACCTCTGGTTGCCATTCGCAGCTCTAACCTTGCAGTTAAACTTCAGACAAAATTCATAAATTTTCTATATAAAACAAACTCCGACGTTATTTGCGTTGTGCCCTACTGGAAAGTGATCAAATTTTTTCGGCATTCCTTTGTGGTTGTAGAATATAATCGGCTATAGGAAGTCGATGCAGTGTAACTACGCATCATTACCTCCGACTGGGACATTGTTAGTTCGCCATTTGCCCCAACAAATGAATGCAGCTCAGAAATCAAGTCTTCTGCAACATTTTGGCGCAATTTCTGTTCGTGTTATGGATATCGATAAAGGTCCGATGAAGAATTGCGCGTTTGCGGACTGGCCTGATCTGTTTAAGGCGAAACAAGGTATAACTATATATTTTCGTTTGCCTGGAGCCATCTTATTTGGGTTGTTCCCAACTACCGTTAGTGCTTTACTTCAATAAATTCGAAAAATAGCCTATTTTTGTATAATATATGAAAATAGAGCCGGCAAATATTTTGCTATATTTACGAAACGAGGAGTGTGGGTATTTAAATTAACATTAGTTGCAGGTACGCGAAACAACAAAAATATTCATTAAACTAGAATCTACTTTTCACCCAAGTTGTAATATAACATACAAAGACATCGCTAGAATGGCCGCTGCTCATAAATACGCTTTGAATAAGTAACTAGATATGTGCACATACATAGTGTTTTAATACCCGATACGTGTACGTAAATTACGTACATAAAGCTTAGAAGCGCTTGTAGTATTTTCGCCATTGCTACACATATATACATATCTACTCTAATATCGTGTTTTGAAAATTCAGTAATAAACAAATTATGCTGTATACTTTTAAAGGCTTATTGCACATTATCCTCAATATAATTTTGACTAAACTCACTGCTT
>JASANE010012607.1:0-19809 GCA_030248225.1 Trileptium ribeirensis
TAGTAATAATTTGCCGATATTTGCTAAATTTGTCCAGTTTCTAGGCGCACCCGAACCTTAGGCATGGTGGATATCGGTTAGGGGGTCCGACCCATACGGGGTAACCTCTTTATGTACTGTAAACATAACACATGTACTGTAAACATTATTTAATACCTAGAACATTGCTGGCCGATAACCTGTTTTAAACCAAAGTTTCAGGTGATGGGACCATTCCGTATTTTGTTGTAACACTTCTGAGAAATGACGCGGTTTAAGGTAAAACACAATATTGCTAAAGCGAGTATCAAACCATACAATTTTACAAACGTTTGTCTGGCAAAATTTCAGGTGCATTTTATCGTGTCAAACACCAACATCTGGTTTCTCCAAACCCGGCGGGCTCCCTCCGGTTTTCGGTAGTCACCTACCTCCCGAGAACCCCCTAAAATTTTAGCATACCCTCTTCGATTATTAACATTTATTTTTCAGTTTTAGCAAAAAAATTGCGTCACTGGCGCTTGATAACCCTTAAAGACAACACAAGTTTGTTAAGAAATAACGACTCAACAGGTTTTATCTCATATATATTTTACAAAAAATCAAGCGACCCTCTTTCCGAAAAAGACCTCATTTCGCGCCACAACCTAGCTCCGAGGGGTCCATGGAGAAGCTAGTAGATACAAAATAATAAATATAAAATAAAAAATCGAAAACCACCCATTTTGCAAATGACTTGTCGGTGAGACATATTACAAAAATATGCTCGCTGTTCACCTGAGTATTAACTTCGCAACTTCCATGTCAAATATTACTACAACAAAATAGTATCAATAAATAGTATAATCATCCAATACATAATTATTAAAAATAATACAAACAAATGGTACAGTCAATAGCTGATAAACAATTGTGCAGTGCCCGTTATTGTCCAAAATTCTAGGATATAATACTGATACCTATTATATCACTTTCACACCAATGTTCGTACATAAATCTACGAGGAACAGGGATGCCACGACAAACGCTGGTGTATGTATAGAAACACGAATGTCGTATAATGAAATGTAATCCGACATGTACCTAAAAGGCATGTAGCATGCGCACAACTGTAAAATTTGAGCACACTCACATGTGCGAAAAATAACTGACAGGACATTAACGTGTAGCACTAGACTGCAATACTTTAGCCTGATAATGCGTGAATCCACTTTAGGAGTGCGCACCATTGTTGTTCTTTTGCCAAAACCGCGAGTTGTATAGTGCGAAAATTCGCGTTCATATTTATGCCATCGGTATTCGCAGATTCCTGAACGCGAACAAGGACCCTGTGAGGTACGAACGGAGTTTCCGTATACGCACATTTCTCTATTTAGCACGTTTGTCGGCGTTCATGTATTTGTGTATGTTAAAGCATGATTGATGTGCGTTCATCGCTTATTCTGAACTGACTTGGCAAAAGAACAACCTAGGTGTACTCATGGTAAGTGGAATAGCGCATTACTGACAACCGTTGTAGTCAAATTCAAATGATAATGCGGAAATTGCATTACAAATTGTTTGAAACTATACTTGCATCCTGATCCGGCAATTTCTGACGACAAATTCCGGGTCCGTGTAATAATTTACAAATAATTCCGGTGTTAATTTTAAAAAATTCCGGGTCCGGGTACTGCCAAAAATACAAAGACTGCTTGTCTGCGATGGGGATTCTAATTCAAAACCGTTTATTTCTAGCTCGCTGGACTTAATATCCGGTGACATATTATGTTCACTAATAGTCACGCTGGCAAAAAGAACCATCTGATGTCCCTGCGTTGGTTCTTTTTTGTTGCATAAATGGACATATATATAAACTTAGCTAATATATATCCAGTGTGCAGTTTATATATTGATTAGTGTTGCTTTTTGCCTATTACTGCTAAATAATAAATATTGTAAGGCTTACATTAATTCCTTGCACCTGCTTTATACTGACATTTTTGATTTTGAAAGCTAAATTATTGTTGAGAATAGACCTTGTGTAAAACTTGGCGCATAGGCGAGCATCTAATGGCGTAATGAAGTTTCAGGACGTATATATGTGTACACATTATATATAACAGTTATATTTATACAACTATAATGTATATATCATTTATATGCATTCTCCGGGCCTGGGTATTAGTTTTCAAAAATTCTGGGTCTGGTTATTACATTTTGCAAGGTCCGGGTATTAATTCTGAAAAGTTGCAACTCTATTTAAAACGACAAACTTTTTCCAATATTATCTATAATATAAGGTCTCGTAATAGCATCACTGCGACAATTTATTATAAATCATCATTGTTAGGTAGATATTTGAGCTGAAGCAGCAGTGCGAAAACGTGTGCAGTTGACATGCAACAAAGAACACATTGTGGATCTGTACACTACGATGTCACGCCAATCCAATATAACATTAACAACGAACAATAACAACAACACTGGTAGTGGCATTAGTAGAGGCGATATCAAACCCGTCGTATTAATCAGGCATCGGCTTTACGACAATAAAGCTCTTTAAGTGTTTTGAGTTCCTCGATTAGAGCTTTATTTTGACGTTCGAGCACAGCAACACGATTCTCCAAACATCGTACATACTCTTTCTTCTTTCGACGACACTCTTTCGCCGCCTCCCTATAAAGAAAATCGAAAATTATAATACCACAAATAATAATTGTGTTCTAAGACTTCATATTATTATATAATAGAATACAGTAACGGCTATAGATTTCTATGTAATAAGAATTTGCAAGCCGAAAACAACCTAATAGCCGTTTTCAAAGGTATTAAAAATCGTAAACTACCATATAATAATATTTAACAATTTTTTTACAAAAATACGGAGCAATTAGAACGTTTACTATACGTTCCAATTCCCAACGACATTTGGATTAAGTCAAAATATCCAACGTATTGCCGTATAATTCCACCATAATAGCTTCATCCATCCAATACTTTCAGACAACAAAAGCTACTCATATTCATGGGAAAACGCGGCTAACATCATAAGTGTTTTTCACGTATATATTATTTTATATACACGATGAGTATAAAATTACGAATGATTATTAACAGCATGGTTTCAATATATCAGCGAATAACGG
Organism: Trileptium ribeirensis; assembly: GCA_030248225.1. Lineage (NCBI taxonomy): Eukaryota > Metazoa > Nematoda > Enoplea > Enoplida > Thoracostomopsidae > Trileptium > Trileptium ribeirensis. The sequence continues at coordinate 3,108 of JASANE010012607.1, forward strand.
AAATCGAAACTGTAATTTTAAACGAGATCGGAAGCTGGTCTTACAAATTTACCGTAGTTCCATCCATACTGAAGTTCGAAAATTTCTATTCATGAAAACTGAAATTAGTTCAAACAAGAAAAATGTAACCTGTAAACATAGCCGGGACCTTCTCCGGTTCCGGAACAAAACTGCTCAACATATTCTTGCAAAATCTACTTGACGAGCATAATCATGTTACTGAAAAGCTTAATTTCGTATACACAGCTGTTTTATGCGATGATTACATGCCCTGTGACTGATTTCAAAAGACAGGTAAAGAGTCATTCCGGAAAAAAGCAAAGAAAGTCGATTTGAGACTCTTAACTGATAAGTACAATGTTATAACTGGGCGTAGCACGAAAAAACTAAAATATAGGGAAAATCCAAAAATATAAGAGAATATAGGAGCACAGACGAAAACATAGGCATTGTTATATACTCCAACGAATAAACGGAACTGAAATTTTACTTGTTTTTGAGCTGTTCTCGAAATCACCGAACGTTTCCCTTAATTTATTGCCATAATATATTTTTGGGCCTTTGAATGGGTCCACAAGGCTAAATAAGTTTGGACGATTCGAAATATACGCAAATAGAGATAACTCTCGGATGGTGCACCCTGACAAAATTTTAGACTGACCTTAGCAATATCCCCTGGTAAAAAAAGATTATATATCCCATTTGACATTAAATCTTGACAATTTTTTTGCTAATATCCCTTTCTGAAGTTAAAAATTTACGTAACTTAAGTAAAAATGGCTGAAAAGTTATTTTTAACATCAATAGAGACGTTTTGGCAACGTTTCAAAAGCCATTTTTATGAGCAATTTTATCATTATTTGTTAAAAATAATATAATTGTAAATTTTAAAGATTTGGAAGCCAGGGGTTGGCCTACGGATCATGCAAAATTTTCAGCGAATGGAGAAGCCAGATAAATATATCTAGTTTTGCTTTGTTAATATACGATGAAAATTTTCGAACTACTCCAGAATGGTTCAGATTAACAAATTCAGATCATGACAAGTTTGCCATTATAAAAGTGGAGGACATGATACGAGCACCGTAGGACAAAAAATTGACGATCAAAGCTTAGGTTTAGTGGACAAAACTGTAAAAAAACTACCCTAAGAAGAAGACTTAACTGATCATGTCAAACTGGCCAATCCATAGCCTTCCAAAAAGTGGGACGGGGAACTTCGAAGGCCACATATTCATTCTCGGGTTAAATTTCAAAGCGAGAGATCAATTTTGCTTAAGAATTTTAATATTTCCGCGTATTTTTACTGTCTTGCAAGTATTTTCAGACTATAAACCCGGTAACTAATGTTTAAAAACATTTTGCAAACAGAAAACAAATAAACAGTCCTTAATAATTTTGGACTTAGTTGAACATGGACGCTTTCGGCCGAAACGAGGTGGTGGACATTGGAAATATCTCACGAACGTGGGAGAATTTGTAAAGGGGACCGCTACCACCGCCTCACTGTGGCCAGGCCGGTCAAGTCCCACTGTAACATCAGGGAAAACTAGACATTAGTATCATAGGACAAAAACTTCAAATTTAACTGTGAGTCCACCGGGGCTTCAAACTCAGGTTCAACTTTAACCCCGGGCACTGGGAGAACACCAAGGCCGGGATCAATCATGTTGAAAGTTCAATTTTTAAGAACTTGTTATTAATTTGTACATAAATACCTACAGACTTAAGCAGGACTAAAGGTGTGTTTAGTGGCACAAAAATACGTAATTCGACTTGCTGGAAAATGCAACACTCGTCGCTGGCGAAGAAAAAATCTTGCCGCCTCTGAGGTCAAAGTTAAAAAATTTCGGAACTGGGGCTCGGGCTATGTCGAAATCGCTGCGAGTGAGGCGGGGTAAGACCCCCGCCCGGCGTCCGAAACACTGAGTCTCGACTAAGCTTAAATCGATGATGCAACTAATATCTAATTTGTGTTAGATTTAAGCAGGTATCATAATATTAATTTAAATACCATGGAATTTTAAATACTAATAACTCAGATTTCGGCTACCATTGGCATTCGTATTTCGTCAGCTATGCATTATTCAAAATACGGAACCGTTTCAGCAAATAAATTTGGGTATATATAGTGACTAACAAAATACTATACTATATTAGCTGACTTTAACAAAGGTATTTTCCTTCCTAAACATAGTGACGATGCTTATATTTTAATTGATGGGGTTGAAAGTGCTTCTTTAGTACCGTCGCTTGGCAAACGAATCATTAACGAATCGATTGTATAATTTTATTCATACATACATTAGTATGATAACTGATTAGCCAATATATTTTGCATGTATAGATATTTTGTTGTGCACTTGAAATTGGTATTCTACATTTAATTTATTCTCCTTACTTCAGTTACCGACATTTTACGTTGAGCACGTTTGAGGAATTCTCTTGTGGCTCAAACAACGCTTCTGACAATATGCCGAGAACTTCTACACCGGTTTTTGAAGGTATCACAATTTACCTCAGTATATCTAGCAAAAAGTAATACGTTTTAACTACAGAGTTTAATAAACTTAGAGATACATAACGTTATACTGTCATTCGAGGGGTGAAAACTGGACATGATAAGCAAGGGCAGGCAAGCCTGATATGATTCGCTGCAAAAGTAAACTTGAACAAATCCTACGAGAAGAAGGTATTCTGCCACATTTTGTGGCAATCTACTGGGTTTATATTTTGTTTAGTTTTAAAAGAAATCTGAGCAAGCAAAACACTGAATTCTTAAAGGTTTAGTGTTATAAGTATTAGCTCAAGCCCTTTCTTATTTCACTCACTAAAATATCGTAAACAAGCAGAATATAGAACATGGTGGAAGATTTTTTACACTATTCTTTCATGCTCTTTGCTAGTTATTCCACTCAGTAAAATATCCAAAGCAAGCAGAACCTTCAACCCTTTACGGCAAACCTGGATTTTCATCCAGTCGCTAAAAATGTTGCACCGCTTAGTAAGCGAGTGGTACTTTGGCTAAGTTCGGTGGCAAAATCAAGAGTATCTACGAACTGTATATGTATAAATGAAATTTTATTTATAAACGCCGATAATAAAAGGTGTTCGCCAACCCCAAATCCAACAGCTGAAAGCCAAACACCGAAAACAATATGCTTTGTTGATCATTCCGGTTTGTGTGTTCACTAGAGGTGGTTCAAAATGTAGTTTGGTTTGCAGGAATATTATGAAAAGCAATAATATATTACTACTGCAACTAGGATACCACGACTCACTTCAGCCGATGTTAACAAGTTAACGTTCGCCATTGGCGAACGCATAAAAATTGTCAGTCAAAGATCATGTCAGACTGCTCCCCATAACTCAGTAGGCAGAAAACTACACAAGAGTACCCAAGGACAAAAATCTTAAGTGGACTGTGAGCCCAGGCTTAGTCTTAGAGTTAGAATGTGCAATATTTCTAAGTAAAAGTTTTAGTTTACAGGTAGCATTTTGAATAGCTCTGTGTGTATCATGTACACGGAACCGCAGTTCTACATATGAAATGACCAGAATTTTGAACCCCTACCATTTGAGGCTCTTAACTTGTCATTTTTCTACTGAAAGAAAAACATAAAAATTAAGTTTTCAACCTCCTAAAGGTAATCAAACGTTAAGACAACATATTCATTTGGAAGATTTACAACTACATGTATTCCTGGAATTGAGGTTACCTGGAACAGGTTTTCTACTGCGGCGTATTGCTATCACAATAAACTTTATTTTAATTTCATAATCCACTGCGACCAATAAGTTGGTTACTTACGTTAGGGTTTAGCGAACCCCTTTAATTGTGTATCAGAATTTATATATAAAATTTCATTCATATACAATTAGTAGATATTCTTGATTTTGCGGACGTACTTAGCCAAAGTACCGCCCACTCAATAAAGGGTGCATCAAACACTTGTTTCTATTATTTTAGCGACTGAATGAAAATTGAGGTTTGCTGTAAAGGTTTCAACGTTTTCATTGTTTTCAATATTTTAGTGAGTGAAATAAGAAAGGGCCTGAACGAATACTTTGAACACTAAACCGTAAGGGGTTCCGTGTCTTACTTGTTTTCGATATTTTACTGAGTGAAATAACGAGGGGCGTTGTTATTAAAAACCATTTTTCAATTTACAACAAACTTATTAAAATTGAACAAGGTTGCAATGACCCAGTGGTTCTTTTTTCCAATTCCCCTTAGGGAATTTTTCGAACTTGTTATTGTCATTTTCTTGCGCCCAATACGCAGCAGCATAATACTTCAGAACAAATCACTTTCTCAACAGGTTTAAATACCTAGCTGTGACCACGAATGGCAATAGATGAATTTGTGGTATCCTGAGCGGTACTGTGGGAGGCACCAGAAAGCCAGTGCAACCCAACAGGACGCCAGAGGTACATATATTATTTGTTTAAAATATAGCTCAAAGCCAACTAGAAAGTTCGGGCCAAAAAACTGTGTTTAAATACCAAAATCCGCCCAAAAACGCAACCACCCAGCTAGGAGTGTTGAATACGAACTTTTAAGGAAATTCTCCAATTCACACAAGACACCATTTTCAAAATGTATGATTGAATTTTAACCCAATTGCATTCAGATTTTCTGTTTGACAGCGGTATAGTCACTGTTCGATTGCGGTACAATCAATATTAATTGAATAATTTCAACTATTATTTTTATTATTATTATTTGACAACTGATATTATTGTGTACCCCGGAATTTGTTAATTGCTAATCTTTAACAATATCAAGTCGTGTAAAATCCGTTGATCAACCATGTACAAACTGCAGCAACAAGATTGGTGAATGTGACTTTACTGTCTGGTGCCCCATGTTCTTGTCGTGCTCACTCTCGCTGTTGCAGTATCACAAACCTATTCCGCCGGTTTGACAAAGCTAGATCCCTCCGTACATCATTCCTTTATGCTCCTATTGCAAACAACGCTCCCTGTTGCCAACGTCAACCCCCAATACAGCCGAGCGCCGTGACGGGTGTGTCTCAACCTTCGACAACGTCCTGAAAAGAGTTACGGAGCTGATTAGTCCACAGATTGGTTATCTGGTGGGACCGCTATGGCATCAAAAGGTATGTGTGCACTTTCTTCTATTGGCAATCCTATTCCGGCCTTGTCCGTGGGTCATAGCCACGTCGAGATCACCTAAGCCTCATTTACTGAAACAATCGACCCATTGCCAACTCTGCCACTGAAGCATCTCCTTCAAGCGATCAACAAGGTAATATCGTTACCAATGTTACTGAAATCTGGTCTGAAGTTGTTAGCAAGCGTACTCGCAAATCGCGCAAGCGGGCCACCGCCGGCACAGCAACTGACTGTCCACTAGAACGTGTTATCGTAAAGGACGCGGTTCCACAAATTCCGTCTTCCATGCCCGTAGTCTCAAAGCAACCACATCAGACCAAGATAAACGCGCTCATCTCGAAAGCCATGGCATTACGGTAACCAATGTTTCATTTTTCACGCGGGACGCTCACCCAGACGTGGTGAATGCCTGTTATTGCAATGCGAAACTGACTAACGGTAGCGGTATGCAATGAACAATCTATTAACAACAAATCACCAGCTATAAACAATATCATTGCTAGCACTTTTTCTAATTTTTGAAACGTGGTCAACGAAGACCAACAGTATCTCCATTCGCGAATGTTGTCTCCCGATTTTTGTATTTAGAGCACTCTCGTATCGGAAAACGCGGCGGTCTGAGGCTATATTTAGAACCTGTTTATCAAACCCAGAGATTCGGCCACTGGAACAAGCATCTTTCGAATATTGCACCCAGCGTTTCACTTCGGGTAACGTTCAGTTTATTCTAACCAACATGTATCGTCCCAACAATGGTATCAATGATACATACAAACGCAAGGCTATCTTTCTTGAAGAATTTGCAGACCTTATAGCAGTCACTATGCCAAACTGTGGTTGTATCAATATGTTTAGTGGCGATTTTAATATACATTTAAACGATAGTTTTGATAATTTTGCTGCCGGATTTACTGATTTGTTGTATACATACAATTTAATACAACACGTGATGAGTGTCACTCACATTTCTGGTAATATATTTGATTTAGTCATAACCTCCAATAAATTTGTGCCTACATATTGCATTACATCAGGGATATTAAATCACGATATCATTCGTTTCTACCTTCCTTCAAAAGCCATAGTTTCAAAACCACCTATATCAATTTCCTATCGTAAATGGAACGGCGTCGACATTAATTTGTTTTGTCGTGAACTGCGGTCCAGCTTCGCAGATAGTTCACCTACTTCCGCCGAAGCAGCGGTTACCAACTATTATGCCATAACCGGCCGCTTGGCGAACCTATTTGCGCCGATTGTTACCAAAAAATAAGGAGCCGTCCACACTCACCCCAGTCTGACGGAAAATGCAACCTGGCAAAAACAAATGGTCGACGACTAGAACGTTTATGGCGCAAAGCACTCCTGACCCCTGCATCAATGCAGCTTATTGCTTTTCGCCGTCAGTCCTACCTTCGTGCGAAGCGTATGTATCAGAAGCTCTGCCGGGACAAGTCCAGTTACTTTTGGCGATACCGCTTAGATTCTACTAGGAACAAATGGAAAATTATCCAATCAATTATGCATAACAATGCGAGATCACCGATCACGAACTGTATATACGGCTATTGAATTCTCGCAATACTAGTACGACAAAATGGTAGTTATAAGACGAACGCTTGCTGCTCAACCTCATAACTTTGATGTTTTTAGCGCTTCTGATACAAACTCTACCTCGCTATTCGTGTTCGAAGCCGCCAGTACTCATGACGTCGCCTAAATCCTTCGCAATACACCAAACAAACAATGTCAACTTGATAATATTCCAATGTTCATAATGAAGCAATGTAGTGACGTAATTGTCCCTCAACTAACTTCTATAGTTAATCTGTGTGTAAATGAATGCGTACAGCACAAACGCAAGGAACTCACTGCAATATCCCCCATTTTAAACAAACCGACGCTGGACGCTGATAGACTTAGTAATTACCGCCCTATATGTAATTTATCTATAATTGTCTCTAAAGTCCTTGAACAATTTGGTCAAATCGCGTGCAACATCTCTCTCGCCACAACCTATTGCCTGCAGTGCTGTCAGCATATCGCCCCAACGATTCAACCGAAACTTGCTTGCTTGGGCTGTTCAGTGATTTTCGGCGTAATAAATCGTTGGGATTGTCTATGGCAGTTGTTGCACTGGACTTATTGGCAGCTTTTGACACTGTGGATCACAATATAATACTAAATAAGATGTACACAAAATTTCATATGTCCGGGAATTGTCTCGCATGGTTTAAGGAATATCTGTCCGGACGGCAGCAATTCGGGTCGTTGAACGGAATCGATTCTGAATGAAAAACCACATCATGTGGCGTTCCCCAGGGGAGTGTGCTGGGACCTGTATAATTTAATATCTATATGGCACCCCTAGTCGATGTAATTTCACCGCCGGTTTTATATGAGTAATGCATCTAACGAGCCCGCTCGACTCAGATGCCTTCATGAAACTGTTTCAGGAACTATAGTTTGGCTCCGCGAAAATATGCTCAAGAGTAATCCTGACAAGTCCGAGTTTAAGATAATCGCAAGGGGCGAATCAAACGCAGACAACCTCAACGGTCATACGATTGCGCTTTCTGTTTCTCTCAAGTTGTCGGCGTCAACATTGACAACCAACTAACGTTTAAACCACGCCCTTGAAGTCAGCCGAACTCCATGTGGCAGCCTGAGGATATTCGTCGTATACGTCAACGTTTAGACATTGCAACCGCCAAAACCACTCGTTAGAGCATCTGTTATCTCTCGCATCGATTACTGTAACTCCCTGTATTGTCGAGTTCCCGATTCTATAATTAAACCCTTGGTCAGGGTTCTCAACGCTGCCGCTCGGGTTTCACATTGACACGACGTTTCGACCACATCGCACCCGTGCTGCACAGGCTGCATTGGCTTCCTCTTAAGCAGCGTGTCATCTTCAATTTAGCCTGCCTTACTTATAAATGTCCCTGGAACTGCGGTGCCAGTTACTTGACGGGTAACCTTCAGCTTTGTGACAGTGAGCATCTTTTCATCTCTCGCCAACTGGTGCTTCCGAGGCGATACTGTGCCAGTTTCGAAAAAACAATCGGGAACGACCTTCCCGTTGCTGTGCGGTCCTGTGACAACATTATGGCGTTCCGGGAAGAGCTAAAGACGTTGCTCTTCAATGTCGCGTTCATCTGGCCAAATATTCTTCCGTGATTCAACGACCTAATCAATCAATCAATCAATCTAGGCCCTCAATTTTCAAAACATCTCATTCAAATTTTTAGCATACTCTTCGGACAAATACGAAAAACTTGTCATAGTATTTTTGATATTTCCTTGATTCGCGAAATATATACATTCAAAGTCCATCTATCGTGAAAAATGACCAAACTCGGTCCAAAATACCAAAAAAGGCGTAAGGTCATGTTGAACACGAACACAGTTTGCCACTTTTAATGTCAGAATATAAACTATTATTTAATTTGTGCCCATACAGCTAAGAAAAAAAATTTGTTTGGTTGGCAAGATTTTGTTTCAAGCAAAAATAAAATCAAAAAGAAGAAAAATTTGTGCACCTCTAAAAAATCATAAGCCCCGTCTTTTTTGCGGAAAATGTGCAAAAATGGCTCAACCTTGGAATATCGCAAAAAGTCAATGTTGCCCAGACACTGGCTCAGGACGCGTCGACTGGTGCCAAACTTAACACCATAAGACGATATCGTTAACAAGTTAGTGCTTTAGTGCTTGAAGGACAAAACATAGAAAAAACTAAATCTAATGATTAATTTCTGATATTGACTGTTTTCCGGTATCTCAGGAACCGGTGCCCGAATTCGGTAATAACACACACCATTCGATTCTTTTCTATAACATCTATCGACTGATACCTAAATTACAATTGTCAACCTACTTACTGGGTAACTAAGACCAAAAAAACATAATTGAAAACCTTGAGAGCTACAGCATTTAGTGTTTGAGCCACAAAAAGCCACAATATTTCATGTTTGAGTCATAAATGGAACAAAATAAAAATTTTAAAACAAAATTTTGTTCATTAAGTTGGTCCACTTCAATCACAATTTATGATGGCACAGATTACAAAGTCTGGACCTTCCGTGCTTGACAAGAATATACCTATCAGAAATGAAGCACTTCATACAACCACCGCTGACGAGTACATCTGGGATTACGCGAAATTGAACCACCTACCTGTTTTTTAATAACCTGAGCTCTCGTTTTCTTCGCGCTTCCACTGATACGGCTTGGTCTAACAACACCGCTGCATTATTCGTGATTCCATCGACCGATTGACTGCCTCCAACTCCGCCGCCACCCGGTGACACCACAGAACCATCGAGCGGTGATAGCGAACCCTGAGAGCCGACGCTCGACGAAGGTCCTGGCCGAGTTGATCCCGACGACATAGGTCCAAGACCAGACAATGACAATGGACCAAAAAGACTGTTAGGAGCACTTGTGCCACTGGCGCCACCGATAGTAGGGCCAGGCGCAGCAACTAGTGACGTTAAACTCGTGCTTGTAGCTGCTAATAGCGGCATCAACTGCGACGTCCGATGATGCTGAGTATCATCACCTTCAGCGCTACCATTGTTGTCGCCGCTATGAATATTATTATGATCGCTGCTACCATCGTTGCTAGTGTTACTGCTATTGATTATAGAACTGTTTCGTAAATGTGAAATACCGTTTAACGGTGACGCCATACCACTAATGCCAGTAGTGTGTTGATGCGTCGAATTTTGATTATCCAACAGATTGCTATGATTAACTGCTATGGTGCTTACAAAATTACCACTATTATTGCCTGTAATCGATCCAATACCAAGCAAACCACGAGATATAGTATTTGGCAGCGTAGCCGAGAGCAAAGAACTGGTCGGTGAATGCTGTTGAGGCGCAACTAGTGCGTTTGGACTTGGTTGACTGACAAGCCCAGTATTACCAGCGACAGCTGTCGATCGATCTTGATTTGCTGATGTCACACATAGAGGTGGTCTAGCTGTGGGTGAGGAAATTACGGCACCGGCTGCGACAGCTGCGCTGGCGATAGCAGCAATGTTATTGGCAATATTAGCAGACGAACTATTAATGCTACCCCTGCTAATACAAGCGTTGCCATTATCACTATTAGCGTTCAGAACACTGCTGTGTACGTTGTCAATACCCACTGACAGAGGCGATTGAAACAATTTGGTATTAGCGTAATTGGACATGGATGAAGATCCGCCGGTGCAAAGAGGTGGTGATATTATCGACTGCAACGGCATACTGCTACAGCTGCCGATAGCACTTGTCCCCGGGTTCTGAGAAAGAAGATGCGAGTACAGTTGCTGATTTTGATGCTGCACTGATGGTGCGCCGCTAGAACGTACAGTATTACTGCTGGTGGCAACTCGAAGGCCAGCAATGAGATCATTCGCAGCTATGTTCGATGCACTCATAGCCACTGAAAAGTAATGCGCAAAACTATACACACATATTATTGTAACAATGAGTAACACGAACCGGAGATGCAAATTTCAAAAGAATCTGGTCTTATTAATCAATATTTAGTTAAATCAATGCAAAAAGAATTAACAGTACTATCGTCTTGTGATATGCTATACATGACTTTCATATTCTTAATATTATATATCCCGGTGATATAATTGTATTTCTATTAGTTTTCATGCACTTAGAAAGCTAAAATTTTCGGAAGGTAAACAGGATTCCAATGTCTGGGCGAGGCAAGGTCTAACCCCGACTAGGCTCAACATGATTATGAAATGCAATGGTCATCATCCTTCTCCAGATTGTGACCCCACGATTTTTGACATCGATGACCACGGACTTTTGTGCTTTCACTCACGGTTAATCATATTTTACGGCTCCATATACAAATAAAATTGGAATTTTCGACAAAAGTTGTAGCTTTTTCGATGGTATTACACAGTAATACTATCGATGACCTAAGTTATCCCATGAGTCCGCTTTAAGGGAATACACCGTGGCACCGAGTACACCGAATTGCGCCCAAATTCGTGTTCATATTTCTGCCATAGGTAATTTCTGCCAATTGGCAATTTGGTGAACGCGGACAGTTTTCCGCGATGCACCAATAGAAATTTGAGTACGCACACATTTCTCTATTTCGCACATTTGTCAGCGTTCATCAAATGACATGCTGCATCGAATAGCTATATTATAGCACATAGATGGATACATACAGTAAATGGAGAGACTCTCACAGAGCACAGCATGTCTGCTCAGGCCAAGTAAATTAGGCCCATTGCAAAGTCCCTGCTTTATAATATTTCATGAGTTATATCCAGGAACTTCTAGATCGTCTTAAAGTTTTGATGACAAATGCTTTACAGTCGTTTATAGTCGATTTGTTGATGACCCTATTTCTGACTACCATGAACTGTCTGCATGCAAGTATAATGATGTCTTGCAGTGTCTAAAACTGTTGGGCAGAAAGGGAATTAATTCTCTTCAATCCCTGATTTTTTGTCTCGTAAAGCAAGTAGTGGAGCGCATTGACAATCCTCTTAAGTGTAGCCTTTTTAGCGCCGATGCGAAATCTATGCGTTTTTTATGAAAAAATCCCGAGTTTGATTACACGTTGTTCATGTATTATAGTATACAACAAACACGGTTGGTAGTCGCGATTACCCGTGCTCGAAGTCAGCAAATTGCTACGCTAATCACAAAAAAAGTACACAATGTACAATTTGAGTCAAGTTTCTACAAAATTATATAAGCGACGGCAATCCTCAAAGTCGTTAAGCTGAAATTGCCCTTTTCCGACTTTTGTGAAGTGAGGTCTTGCGGTGTAGTTGACTATGCTTGCAAACACCACTATACAGAACCTAAGCCACGCGAAATAAAACTATGCAATACGCATCGCCCTAGGTTATTGTTGTTACAGCACAATATTTCAATTTACAAATCTAAAATAGATTTATCAAGAATATGTAGTATTCCCAAAAAACAGTAAAGAAGATTCGTAAATATATTCTGCCACAGCTAAAGTGGCCGTAAAAATGTCGAAATGGACGCTCATATCGAAGGTTTACAATCTAGAGTTTTACAATACGGTAACACCTTTTTGTATAAGCGTCATTGGGTGCATATCGAATTATACAACATCTAAATACGTCATTTGAAATAAGAAAGCGCCACATCTAAATATTACTTTATACCCCGCTACTAAAACTGCAGGTTTTAAGAGTAAACGCGCGTACGCAAATAAGTTACCACACAGAACTCGTGCATAAAACAAACATGGCAATTTACATTTAAACACTGTGACATATAAGCGAGCAAAGACGATTAATTTTTGTTTCTTCAATATATTGTCAGTAAGTTATTGTTATCGCAAGTTTTGTCTGTCATTCATTATATTTTCGTAGGAATTTTATTATCCTGAGGAATGTAGGATCCAACCGTTTAGAACAATACTTGACAAAAATGACACAAAATTAGACTACCTATATTCCCGCATCGTATAACGTAAGATTTTTTCGCTAAATCGGCAAAATGGTATCAATACATAATTCGCTCGGGAACAATAATTTAACTCACAATGTTGTTTAACGCTCCAAGTAAAGCAGCAAAGCTAGTGCGGATTTTGCCCAGGTATAAGACGATCACGTAAGCTCAGCACTCAGGAACTGATGCTATGACCTATTACACCGCAGAGTGATTTAAAATTATTATTTCGTAGTTAAGTTACGACAAGAAATGGATTCATAGGCAATTAGCTATATATATTTATTTTGAGCTACCACAAATCTTACCAAAAAGTTAGTTCCAATTTTATCAGTTCAGGTATAACACGATTTTTTCACAAAAGCGGGAAAATGGTATCTATACATAATTCGCTCGAGAACAATAATTTAACGCACAATGTTGCTTAATGCTTCGAAGTAAACTAGCAAAGCTAGTGCGGATTATGCCCAGGTATAAGACGATCATGTACGATTCTAGGACCTATTACACCGGAGCATGATTTAAAATTATTACTCCGAAGTTAAGTTAAGACTAGAAATAGATTCATAGCAGGGATTTTTTTCAAATTTGAATCTGGGTATGTCGCTGGGTATTTTCGATTTGGCTGGGTATTTTCAGAAGAAGTTGGGCAAAATTTTTCTACAATAGTTATAGGTCAGTACAGGGTTGTTTTTGCAGTATTGCTGATAACAACTTACGCTTTAACTTAAATATTTTAGGTATAACTAAAGAATATTTTTAATAGCGATTTATGCATTTAGAATAATTCATTATTAAGTACTACAATTCGTATGTTAAAAGGTATACATCAAATTTAATAGTTTTTGTATTGAATATCATAATATGGATAAGTTTGTGAGTAAAATACGAAAAAACAAGTAAAAAATTGTTATTTTATCGAGACCTATGTGTAAAACAGTGGGAATTTTTCTGGGTATTTTCAAATTTCTTTCGGTAAATACCCCGTAAAATACCCAAAAAACACCTTGATTCATAGGCAATTAACTATATAGATTTACTTTGAGCTACCACAAATTTTGCCGAAAAAATTAATTCAAATTTTGGTATACTGGGAATACATGACGTGATTCGGTGAAACAAATCTTTAATCCAGTTGGCACACCGCCGGCAATTCCTTTAAATATTAATTCCATGAAGTTTCAAAAAATGAAAGCCCTAATCCTCAACATCTTTGAAAACAGGACAGCTTTAAATCAAATACTACCTGCAAAGACTAATCGAATACGCGCCACTCGTTCAAAACAATTGTTTATTTTACATACAATTCTTTTCTACTTGGAAAAGTGTATTCCTGTTTTAAAGGCCAAGTGTTAAATCTTCTCAAACATGAACATGCGACTTAAGCTGCGTTCACACGTTACTCAACACAATTCGTAATGGAAAAATGTGGCAAACAACCGTGCTTCAAAATTTTAGTTCAAGCTTTTTCAAGTTCTATTCCTTTGGCCCGATTGGCTAAAGTAATATGTTAGAAAAATTTGCACAGTGATCACACGTTCAAATTCATCAGAAAAACAAAAAATGCTTTCAAATTTTGGTCAAAATTTGCTAAAATTCTGAGCTCAACATATGACATGTGAACTCAGCTTTAGCAAAAGAATGCTACATACTTGGCAGGATAAGATGATGTGACGGCGGCGGCGGTGGTGCTGCAGCTGGATGATGCGATGGCAACGATGGCGTCGAATGTTGCTGCTGCCGATGACTAATGTGATTTGGATTGGTCATTGCAGCAGCACCGATTACGGGTGAAACCGGTGTAACAATCGTTGAAGCAACACTCAGTGTAGGCGGAGACATTAGGTGATGTATCGCTGACCCACTTGCACTTGAACTGTTACTACTGCCCACTGCAGATGCGCTTATTGTATTTAAATGATTACACGTGTTCGCGATTGAGCATCCTGCCAAACAAAAAAGCGACATACGTCCAGACAAGACTAGGCCGATGAAATATTAATGCTCTGCAAAGGCGAAGAATGATTTGCTTTAAACTCCACAGTAATTACGATCGTTTAATATTAAAATAACCCAACAAATTTGCGAAACCACGTCAACCGTTACGTTATACGTAGTGATTATGAAACCATAATGACTCGTCATGAAACCAACAAGACATACACACCGTAGCAATAATTTACGCACCCTGGCGAAAATTTTTGCCTTTCGGAATAAAAGTTCATCATCATAAATGCAACGAAATCAAACAACAATCTTTTTTCTTGCATTAAAAGTTGACAACAATATTTGGAAACGTTAAATCTCATATGAGTGTATTCTGATTCACTTCATACTCCTTAGAGGTCTCTACTATAGCGCAAGACATTCTTTACCACCCCGTAGTTAGTATTTTATTATAACACATAAAATTTATTAGATAAATATTATTATTATGACATTGTAGTATCTGGGCTCTCCAAATTGGGGGTGGTTGGAGACCTGGAATTTTTCGGTTCCCTCTTGTTCAAAACAGGTGCCCCCCGGTTCGTGCCCCCTGGCAAAATTTTGGGCTCCCCCGGTTCATTGCCTCTTGAAAAATTTTTTGTTTCCAATCGGTCCAAAGTATACAAAATTTGTACTAAAATTTCGTTCTGAAGCCAAAAATTTCGTTCTGAAGCAAAAAATTTCGCAAATATTGCCATAATTTCGTTCAAAATCGCTTTTTCTTTCCATCAAAAGCATTTTGGCAGTGTTTCTGACACGATTTTTAACCATTTTTTCTTGGAAAAATGCCTCCTGGCAAATTCGGGCTCCCCCTGGTTCGGAACGAGCTCTTGGGAAAATTTTCAGTGAATGGAGAGCCCAGAAAACCATGAATCAGGATATATCCTTAACTAGTGAAGCTCGCTTGCGAGCCAGAATTCGAGTGGTGAGAACAATCCCCCGAAGTCTGTTGTAGAAAGCACACACAAACAAAGCCTACACACAGTACGCAGGTGCAGCATTATATAAACGGTGAGTGATGAGTCATAGTTACGCCCACCTCTTTTGATAGCCAACGTATGCAGTAGACAAAACATCATACAACGAGTACAAAAACAATGAGCTAACAATTTAATAATTCAATAAAACCCTAAATTGACCGTGAAAAGAACGTTAAAGAATTCAAACAGAGACTTGAGAAAAATATTTTCATACCAAGTATGAAGCAGAAGTGTGAAAAATATTTGCCACACAATATTTTTGACACTCACAATGAGCTTGTTAGCCCAGAAAACCCCATATTAGACACTTAAAGCAACAAAAAAAACACACATTTAGGTGCATTTCCCACGACTTTTCACCAAATATGAAATTTGGCGCCAACTATAAGCTTATAGACTCCAGATTGGGAAGTAGTAGAAAAACTTGTTATATCATTGCAAAGCCCTAGTAAATCTACATAGAATAGGCCTATTAGTTTGCCTCGTTTACTTATTGAGAAAAGTCGCAAAAACTGGAGGTGGTGCCCAAAAAATGGGCCGAAATGACGTCATTTTGCCCCATAACTTTTCCCACGGCAAAACATTCGAAAATCGGGCTCCGTCACTACACCTAAATCGAGCATTGCGGTTCGAAAGAGCTATCTAGCATCAAAATCCGCCCTTATCGAGATCCAGGTGCGACAGACACACAGACAGGACCTCCTCAACCCCCCTGCAAAGCCAAAATTGAAAATTCTCGTTCCACTCGCTCGCTTCGCTCGCGGGTGGAATGAGCTCGCTTCGCTCGCTCATTCCACTCGAATTCAACTATAATTTTGTTTTGCAAAATCTAACGAGCATACTTGATATCACCGGATAGACACTATCTTCTTTCTTGATATCCATCTCTGTGCAAGATAAATCGCTCAGTATTTGTCGATACGATGGACGCCGTTCTAATAACTCACGACGTTTTCGGGCCTCCTCATCACTCATCAAAATATCCTCCTGCAACGTTTACAGAATGAGCAACCAAACAGTAAAGCAAAGTTTGCCGTTCTTAATAAACCGAAACGAGGAATTTTAACTCAAAGAGCTTTTAACTTAACAAAATGTTTTTTGCCTATATATGCTTATCACTGGATTGACAGAATTTT